>ML103109.1:0-21759 GCA_003697995.1 Taxidea taxus jeffersonii
AAAAAAAAAAGAACCAGTCCCATTGATATGCTGCTTACAAGAGATTCATTTTAGACCCAAAGACACTTCCAGATTGAAAATGAAAGGGTAGAAAATCATCTATCAGCTAATGAACATCAAAAGAAAGTTGGAGAAGCCATACTTATATCAGACAAGCTAGATTTTAAACCCAAGACTACAATAAGAGATGAAGAAGGGCATTATATAATAATAAAGGGGTATATTCAACAAGAAAGTCTAATAATTGTAAATATGTATGCCTCCAACTTAGGAGGTATAAATCAATTAATAACAAACTTAAAGAAACTCATTGATAATAATACAACAATAGTAGGGGACTATAACACCCCACTCACAGCAATGGACAGATCATCTAAACAGAAGATGAACAAGGAAACAATAGCTTTGAATGAAACACTGGACCAGATGGACTTAACAGATATAGTCAGAGCATTTCATCCTAAAGCAACAGAATACACATTCTTTTCGAGTGCACATGGAACATTCTCCAGAATAGATCACATACTAGCTCACAAATCAGGTCTCCAACTGGTAGAAAAAGATCAAGATCATACCATGCATATGTTCTGACCAGAATGCTATAAAAATTGAAGTCAAACACACGAAAAAAATTGAAGAATATCCTACTAAAGAATGAATGGGTTAACTAGGAAATTAAAGAACAAATAAAAAATAGATGTAATCGAATGAAAATGAAAACATGGCAGACAAAAACCTTTGGGATGCAGCAAAGGCAAGAGGGAAGTATATAGCAATACAGGCCTTCCTCAAGAAGCAAGAAAAGTCTCAAATACATCTTACACCTAAAGGAACTGGAAGAAGAATAACAAATAAAGCCTAAAGCCAGAAGGAATAATAATTATTAGAGTAGAAATAGATGATATAAAAATTTAAAAAGCAGTAGAAGAGATCAACAAAAGTAGGAGCTGATTCTTCAAAAGAATTAATAAAATTAATAAATCCCTAGCCAGACTTACCAAAAAGAAAAGAGAAAGGACCCAAAGAAATAAAATCACAAATGAAAGAAGACAGATTACAACCAACACCACAGAAATACAAACAATCTTAAGAGAGTATAAAGAAAAATTATATGCCACCAAATTGGACAATCTGGGAGATAAACTCCTAGAAACATATAAACTACCAAAACTGAAACAAGAAGTAGTAGAAAATTTGAACAATTTCAGTAAAGAAATTGAATCAGTAATCAAAAATCTCCCAACAAAAATCTCGTAAGAGTCCAGAGCTAGATGGTTTCTTAGGGGATTTCTATAAAACATTTAAAGAAGAATTAACACCTATTCTTCTGAAAATGTTTTTAAAAAATAGAAATGGAAGGAAAACTTTTAAACTCATTCTATAAGGCCAGCATTACCTTGATTTCAAAACCAGAAAAAAAAACCACTAAAATGGAGAATTATAGATCGATATCCCTGATGAACATGGATGCAAAAATTCTCAACAATATACTAACTAATCAAATACAACAGTACATTAAAAGGGTTATTAACCATGATCAAATAGGATTTATTCCTGGGTTGCAGGGTGGTTCAATATCCACAAATCAAACAACATGATATACCACATTAATAAAAGAAAAGAACCATATGATCCTCTCAATAGATGCAGAAAAAGCATTTGATTTATCTTAACATCATAAAGACCATATATGAAAGACCCACAGCAAACATCACCCTCAGGTCAGGAACATGACAGGGATGTCCACTCCCATCATTGTTGTACAACACAGTTCTGGAAGTCCTGGCCTCAGTGATCAGACAACAACAACAACAACAAAATAAAACACATCCAAGGAAGATAAATAACATATGTTCAATATATTTTAATAATTTCAGACAGAAATAAATAAATAAAACTGGCAAGGAAGAAGTCAAACTTTCACTATTTGCAGATGACATAATGATATTCTGTAGGAAACTGAAAAGACTCCACCAAAAGTACCTTCTAGAACTGATACATGAAATCAGTAAAGTCTCAGGATATGAAATCAACATTAATGCATGTATTGCACTTCCATATGCCAATAATGAAGAAGGAAAAAAAGAAATCAAGGAATCAATCCCATTTGCAATTGCATGAAAAAACCATAAGATACCTAGGAATCAACCTAACCAAAGAGGTAAAAGATCTTTATGCTGAGAACTACAGAATACATGTGAAAGAAATTGAAGAAGACACAAAGAAATGGAAAAACGTTCTATGCTCATGGATTGTAAGCACAAATATTATTAAAATGTTTATACTACCCAAAGAAATCTACAATTCAAGGCAGTCCCTACCAAAATAACACCATAATTTTTAACAAACAATCCTAAAATTTGTATGGAACCACAAAAGACCCCAAATAGCCAATGTAGTGTTGAAAAAGAAAAAGCAGGAGATGTCACAATTCTAGATGCCAAGCTATATTACAAAGCTATAGTCATCAAGACAGTATGGTACTGGCACAAAAACAGACACGTAGACCAATGGAATGGAATACAGAGCCCAGAAATGGACCGTCAGCTGTATGATCAACTCATCTTTGACAAAGCAGGAAAGAATAGCCAGTGGAAAAAAGGCAGTCTCTTCAACAAATGGTGTTGGGAATACTGGACAGTGACATGCAGAAGAATGAAAGTAGGCCACTTTTTTACATTTTACAAAGAAATAAATTAAACATGGATGGAAGGCCTAAATGTAAGAAAGGAAACCCAACAAAATCCGAGAGGAGAAAACAGGCAGCAACCTCTCTGACCTTGACCACAGCAACCTCTTACTAGACACCTCATCAAAGGCTAGGGAAACAAAAACAAAAATAAACTATTGGGACCTCATAAAGAGAAAAAGCTCTGCACAGCAAAGGAAACAATCAATAAAATTAAAAGGCAACCTTTGGAATGGGAGATATTTGGAAATGACATATCGGATAAAGGGCTAGTATCCAGACTCTATAAAGAACTCATCAAACTCAACACCAAAAATAAATAATCAACTTAAGAAATGCGCAGATGAACAGACGTTTCTCCAAAGAAGACATAAAATGGCCACCAGACACATGAAAAAATCCTCTAAATCACTCATCATCAGGGAAATACAAATCAAAACTATAATGAGATACCACTTTACACTTTTCAGAATGGTTAAAATTAACAACCCAGGAAACAGATGTTGGCGAGGAGGCGAGGATGTGGAGAAAGGGGTACACTTCAAACTGTTGGTGGGAATGCAAACTGGTACATCCACTCTGGAAAACAGTATGGAGCTTCCTCAAAAGGTTAAAAATAAAGCTACCCTATAACCCAGCAATTGCTCTACTAATTATTTATCCAAAGGATACAAAAATAGTGATTTGAAGGGTTATATGCCCCAATGTTTATAGCAGCGATGTCCACAATAGTGAAACTATGGAAAGAGTCCAGATGTCTATCAAAAGATGAATGGATAAAGAAGTGGTATATATATATTATTACTCAGACATCAAAAAGAATAAAATCTTGCCATTTGCAATGACATGAATGGAACTAGAGGGTATTTTGCTAAGCAAAATAGTCAGCAAAAGACAAACACCATATGATTTCACTCATATGTGGAATTTAAGAAATAAAAGAGATGAACATAGGAGAGGGAAGGAAAAATAAAATAAGATAAAAACAGAGAGGGAGGCAAACCATAAAAGACTCTTAACTGTAGAGAACAAACAGGGTTGCTGCAGGTGGGCAGGGGCTATGGGCTAAATGGGTGATAGGCCTTAAGGAAGACACTTGTGATGAGCATTGGGTGTTATACATAAGTGATGAATGACTATACTTTACTTCTGAAACCAATGTTACACTATATCTTAACTAACTTGAATTTAAATTTTAAAAAAAGAAAGCAATAGGTTTACATTCATTAATTTATTATCACATTTTTCTGCAAATGAGATATTGCTATGCAGAAGACACATTTTACTTCCAAAGTTTATAAAAATGATGTAACCTACATTATAAAATAAGCAATTATAAAATTAACTTAGAGAATAAGTTATAGGAAAGAAAATTAACCAAACCATCTTTTCCCATGGAGATTACAGAGGAAAGAAATTAATAATTTGAAATCATAACTCTTCATTAATCATTTGGCATAAATTGCTACTAGGAATAATTAGATAAGCAAAATGCTATATGTACATATTCAAATACAACCAACAACTGACTTTTCTGTAATAAGCAGAAAATCATTAGTTATGTGGCAGTAACAGAAAATCCCAATGTCACATGGATTAAATCAACTAAGGTGTATTTCTTGCTTATCCTATAATGCCTTAAGACCAATGATGGCAGAGCAGCCATTCTCTATAACCACAATTATGTGGTGTCAAAGGCAAAAATAAAAATCTCACATTCTCAATGAAATCTGACCAGAAGTGGCACATATTACTTCTATTCAAATTCACTGACGAAAACCTGTCTTATAGCCCTACTCCATAATAAAGAAGCCAAAAATTATAATCCTACCATGTGCCCAGAAAATGAAGAGTTGGAAATGATAGATGAGCAGCACTATAACTACTACACTTTTCATTGGGTAAACTTTTAAATGTGTCAAACTAATAATAATAATAAATAGCAAACTAATATCACAAATTGATGATAAAAATTTTAAAGCTCTAAGATCAACATTTTATGATATTTCCATGTTAAGTATTAAGGTCTGATATATATGTCCTATATACTTTCTACTTTTTAAACCCTATAGTGATAAATCCTAACATTACATTTCTCATATGCCAAAAATATTAATTTAACACTGTTATGAAATTACCCCTAAAATAAATTAACATGAAATCCTTATATATATTACAGTTTAAGGAAGGTGAAAATCTTCTACAGGTAAACCACTTGTCACCTTACATGTTTTGTTTATCTTCTGAACAGTTTCTGTCAGCAATTCAACACGTTAAACTTAATTCTAATGGATCTACAAAATGATAAGCAATGAGATTCTGGAATGTAATCAATTTACAGGCAAGGAAATCACGACTAGTGTAACCCAGATGATACTGCACTATAAGGCAAAAACCAGGATAATGTTTGAAAGCTAAAGTTCATGGAGAGTGTTTGGAAAGGTAACAGAATGAAAATTACAATGGGGAGGATCACACAAGAAACTCCATGAATGACTAATTATACTTAAGAAAATAGACAGTAAAAATTTATTTAAAGAAAAAAAGGTAGGTAGCAATATAGCAATACTTAGGAAGAGCAATGATGATATTAAGCCAAAACGTCATGCTGAACAAATTGAAAATAACTTCCCAAACTATGTTTACTAATGCTAAGAAGAGAGTCTACACTTAAGAATAAGTGGTGAAAAATTAAAAAGTTGGTATTGGTTAAATTGTTAAATGTGCCCAATCATACAGCAGCATAAGGGAAACGTTTTAAGGCCATTAAAAAATGGCCATTTTCAAGACCCTTATAGAAATACATTACAGTTGACCCTTTAAAAACACTTTAAGTTCTGTGGGTCCACTTTACACATAGATTTTTTTTAACAGTACTATAAATGTATTTGCTCTTTGTATGAGTTTCTTAATAATATTTTCTTTTCTCTAGCTTACTTTATTATAAGAATACAGTATACAATACATAGAACATATAAAATATGTTTTAATCAACTGCTTATGTTATTGGTAAGGCTTCCAGTCAATAGTGGGTTATTAGTAGTTAAATCTGGGGGGAGTCAAAAGTTATACATGGATTTTCAACTGCACAGGGGTTGGTGTCCCTAACCCCTACATTCATTATTCAAGGGTCAATTGTATACTAGAAAACAACGAAGAATACAAAGAGGTAAGTGCTATAAATGCAGACATATGAGACTTGTATGCATGAAGAAATTTAGTAGAAGAGCAAGCATGGGGGAGCTGGAGAGAGAGAAGCAGGTTCCCTGCCTGGACATGTGGGTCAATCCCAGGAGACAGGGATCATGACCTGAGCCAAAGGTAGATGCCCAATGACTGAACCATCCAAGTACCCCTAAAAATTAAAAATTTTAATTTTTAAAATGTCTAGTTTTTATGTATTACCTCTCTGGAACACATTCTCCACAATTGTTACCTTATCAAAAACTGTACCTATGACAATTAGAAACTCAAGAATTAATGTCATCAGCATTATCTTTATTATGATAATCCAAATAATCAAAAGTATTTTATAAAATGGTCTAATTATTTATCTCACATTATTAAGGAATCCTTGACTTATTAGTGAAAATATGAATGCCTTTTAGCAAACAAAAGTAATTAAATTATTGAGTGGAGTAAGCACAGCATAGTGAAACAACAACACAAGTTTTAAAGCTTGTTTGGCTAGGGCTCAAATTCCATTTTATTTTATTTTTTTAAAAGATTTTATTTATTTTTTTGACAGACAGAGATCACAAGTAGGCAGAGAGGCAGGCAGAGAGGGAGAAAGGGAAGCAGGCTCCCTCCTGAGCAGAGAGAGAGCCCGATGCAGGGCTCGATTCAAGAACCCTGGGATCATGACCTGAGCCAAAGGCAGAAGCTTTAACCCACTAAGCCACCCAGGTGCCCCTCAAATTCCATTTTAGTAACACCAAATAAATTACCTAATTTTTATAAATCTCAATTCCATCTGTATAAGATAGTACTTAAACTTATTTTCTATACTCCATCCATAATTCTCAAAATATCCCTTTAAAGAACCTAGTTAAAATGCTTGACTCTTCTAAACATTATATATCTTTCAATTAGTTCAGTAATTCCCACAATGCTGTAGAATAGCTGCTGTCATAAAGACTGGTGAGCTGTTAACCAAACTCATCTCTTCTTTTCTGTGCACATAGAAATGAAACATATTTCCCAGCCTATCTTACAGTTAGCTGTGATTATAAGACTGAGTTCTGAGTAATAGAATATGGATGGAATTAACATGTACCACTTCTACACTGGCCCATATGACTTCCCATGGACAATTCTCAACTATCTTGTCTTAATTGATCATTGGATATCAACTGCCAATGAAATCTTGGAAGCTATGTCCAAGCTTAAAATTGGTGAAGCCCATGATGGAAGAAGCCAGCATAGAGCTAACATGACATTCAGGAAAAACTCTTTTTAGAATTCATA
This sequence comes from Taxidea taxus jeffersonii, assembly GCA_003697995.1. Taxonomy (NCBI): domain Eukaryota; kingdom Metazoa; phylum Chordata; class Mammalia; order Carnivora; family Mustelidae; genus Taxidea; species Taxidea taxus. Next base: position 7,157 of record ML103109.1, read on the forward strand.
ACGGTGAGAAATACACTTCTATCATGCTTGAAACAGCATACATATAGAGGTTTTATTATAGCAGTCAGTATTATTTTAACAAACTGGGTGCCATTATTTTTATTTTAAATTGGAAAAACTGAGGAATATTGAGTTAATAAATCACTCATGATAACACATTTGTTAATTAGTTGAGTTAGAATACTTAATAGCTTGACTCTAGAACCTGCACTTAAAATTTACTAGATGCTTGATGAATGAATTATTATTATTATTATTAGTCAAATAGGGCATGTACTCTCAGTAAGACAACAGCATGTCCAATGGCATGAAATTTGGTTTGTAGAATGGAGGCAAAACTCCTAGATATCACAATGATTTCTGAGCTTCTCAAGGTTTACCGTGCTACACAGATATAAAGAACATCTATAGTACTAATAAAATTTTATGGGAGATAGAGTGATCAGGAAAAAATATCTTGAGAGGTAGGTATGTATCATGGGGGAATAATGAAAAAAAGGTTGAGATATACTGAAAAGGAGGATGAGGAATCATAATTTTAACATATGTAACAAAAATCAATAATTTTATTTATCTGTTTTAACTTATTTACTTATTTAACTTATTTAACTTTAATTTAATTGGATTAAATGCTACTATTCCAGAGATTTTAAAAAAACTTGAACAATCAATAGCACAATGCCTGGCTCATAATGATACTGAAACTGAAGGAATACATGTTCCCACCAAATAGGCATGATCAAATCCACATAAAAGAATGAGAAATAATGAGAAAGAAGAGTAAGTAACATACTGATATTTTTGCATATAGCCCATTTATTACAACTTGGATAAAACTAATGATTTAAATTCATAAAGAAATTGACCTTGAAAATCCCTTATAACTCTGAAAATTTAAGATTCTATAAAATCTGCAAAGTTAAAGATTTATACTATAAGCAAGCATATGATTTCTAGTATTTTTGAAAATACCATATTTAGTAGCATATTTTATACTATTTTATATTAGTTTCATTTTTTAAGAAGGAAAAATGTTGAAATTTCATATAATTTATCTCTATTTTACCTATATATTTTTTAGTAGCTCACTTAAAAGAAGTATCTCCAGCACTTTGGTTTGGGAGGTGACAAACATAATTTGTCACTTCTAGGAATAGATACCCAATAGCTAAGAGCTGAATTTAACATGTTGAGGGTAAATGGAGATTTTCACCTAGCACTTCCTTGGCTTGCTGGGCCTTGTTTATGGCCAATTTCCTTTTATTATACTTACAATCCTCCCTCCCACTGCTCAATCAAGAATAAAAACTATTAGATAAATTTTAGAAAACCAGGTGCTTAAATGTCTAGGTCAAAAATGTAGGCCTACACTGGACTGTCCCTGGAATTTAGATGATGAAGTGACAGAAGTTATATCCACAGAATATCATGCATGGCAAGTCCAGCCTGATATTATCCTCTATCTCTAGTAAAGCTCAAAATTAGTAAGGAACTTCTTTCATTCTCTAGAGCTCCATTACCAAAACAAGGAAGAAAATAGAGGCTACATAAAGGAATAACAGACTTCTGGTTTTATCTCTGTTGTATTAAGAGGTAATGGTAATAAGTTATCATTCTTCTTTACAACAAGAAAAAGTTTGACAAAATGAAACTAATAATTTTTCTTGGGCCTATTGGAAAATCGAAGTCACAGGACAAACTACCACCCTTAAAGCAAGAGACACTGGCTCATCCAGAAGAAAACAAACGCAATCTCACCTGGAACAGAAGCCCCTGGAGCCATAAATTGATTTTTAAAAACACTTAAATGGTAATATTGGTGAATTGATGGAGAATAAGCATGAACTAGCTTTAGAGTGAGAAACTCCAGGGAGCATAGTTCTAGAAATATATTCACATTTTCTTTGGTTTTACTTCCAGGATCAAAACCATGTTCTCACAGTGAAGATCTAAGAAAAATCCCTTCATACTTCTGGTCTGAAGTGAACGTATAATCATTGTGAAGTATACTCATGCCTATTCTCTAGGGGAAAAACACCTTAGATCTTTTTTTAATATCCTAAGTGGAGAAAGAAAAGTCCTCCCATTCTAACATCTTCCATTTTTCTGGTCCCATCAAAGAGTTGGGGATATAGTCATGATGAATGAGGGATTCAAGGAAACATATTAGAATATGACAGGCTGGGAAGAGAGTAACAGGCCAGAGGAGGAGGGAAAAAAAAAAAAAAAACCTGCATCACTAGAGACATACGTGTTTCTTAAGGTCACATCCCAAAACACAAAACTACATGAAAACTGAGATTTAATCCAAAAATTACAAAAGGCACTCCCTCATGCATGTATTATGATAACACCAACAAGTCTTTTTTTTAAAGATTTTATTTATTAATTTGACGGATGGAGATCACAAGTAGGCAGAGAGAGAGCGGGAAGTGGGCTCCTCACTGAACAGAGTCAGATGCGGGGCTTGATCCCAGGGCCCTGAGATCATGACCTGAGCCGAAGGCAGAGGCTTAACCCACTGAGCCACCCAGGTGCCCGACACCAACAAGTCTTCAGAATAATAATGGATTATAGCTGAAAAAGTTGCAAAACACAGACTTACTGTAAAGAGGGTATTTAGAAAAGTCCAAAGTCAAAAAGAGAACCCCTGGTGGAATTTGAAGTCTCTGGTACTCTGACGCCTATAAGTTTTATCAAACAGTAAACACAGCTCAACATCTAGCCAGAATAATATAAATCCTCACACTAAATACCTATTTGCTTTAGTTCCTAGGCTCATCAGTACATTCAGCATGGCAACAAAAAGAATCACTGAGCTTGAAGATAGGTCAATAGAAATCTCAGCCTGAAATTGAAAAAGAGAAAAAAGTAATAAAAAAAAAAGAATAGAATATTGAGGAACTATGGGACAATCAAAAGATACGTAATTAGAATACCAGGAAGAGAAGAAAGAACAGAGCAAATAAATGTTTGAAGTAATAATGACTTAAAACTTCCCAAAACCAATGAGACACTTAACTAAATATACAGGAAGCTTAGAAAACACCAAATAGGATAAATATATCATAATTAAACTGTAGAAGACCAAAGACAGAGATCTTGAAAGAAGCTAGAGGAAAAATGCTTTACCTATAGAAGACCAATGATAAGAATTACAGTAGATTTCTTGTCATAAACCATGCAACCAAGAAGAAAGTGGAGTAAAATACTGAAAGTGTTGAAAGAAAGAGCCACCAATTAATGTTTCCATATTCAGTAAATTTTTTTTTCAAAATTAAAGGGAAACAAATAAAATGGAAGTGATGGAATTAATGCAGCCAAGCCATTCTAATTGTCTGACATTACACTGTACAGAGGGCAGGCAGTTGCACTTATAGTCAAAGTGTGCTAGTCATTGCTCTATATTTGCATTTTGTTTCCTGACTTCCCTTATACACACTCTAAAATTCTTTTTTTTAATATTTTATTTATTTATTTGACAGACAGAGATCACAAGTAGGCAGAGAGGCAGGCAGAGAGAGAGGAAGGGAAGCAGGCTCCCCGCTGAGCAGAGAGCCCGATGTGGGGCTTGATCCTAGGACCCCGGGATCATGACCTGAGCCGAAGGCAGAGGCTTTAACCCACTGAGCCACCCAGGCACCCCCACACTCTAAAATTCTTATATTTCATTAACTTTAGCATCAACCATGACCACTACCATTTTCTCCTTGGTGGGGTCTTTCCCCATTGGTGTTACATCCCAGGTATTTTGTATCAGAAACAAGAATTCTCTAATGAATAACTGTTTAAACCTGGCAAAATGGGTAAGATTAATCAAGTGTGAATGAGTGATTCAGGCCACTGGGCATTCCCAGCTGATTCAATATAATTGCAAGAAACCACAAGTAGAAGAAGACTATGAATTATCAAATGGAAATCAAATCATTGGTTCTCTGTCCAATTTACAGCAAGACAGTCTAAGCTAAAAAACTTGCCCAGTCTATGTGGCTTAGAAGAGATATCCTCTCAGACCAATAATGGAAAGCTGATCAAGACATACCATGCAGGAAGTATGCTTACTGCGCAGCTGAGGGCTATCTGGCTCACTTTTCACCAAGGTCTAAAGAGATTATCCCCCACAGCAAACTTACTCTGTTTCTCTCTGACCCACCATGTTCATTAAACAAATGTCTGATTCTTTCCTTGGCATTCTTAAATACCCTTATATTGGAAAGAGGGTGTCGTGAATAGTAAATATAAGCACAGTGGTTCCAACTATTTTAAATTAGTTTTTTTTTTTTAATTTATTAGAGAGAGAGAGAGAGTGAGCACAGGCAGAGAGGCAGAGGGAGAAGCAGGCTCCCTGCCAAGCAAGGAGCCCGATGTGGGACTCGATCCCAGGACGCTGGAATCATGACATGAGCCGAAGGCAGCCACTTAACCAACTGAGCCACCCAGGCGTCCCTATTTTAAATTAGTTTTAAGTCCTGTTTATATACAGCTTTATATTGTGAGTAGATAAGTAGAGTTTGGCTTTGCAGATGTAAATTAATCAATTCCAGGTATAAAAGGCTAAGGACCACCTGGCTATTGTCAAGATGGTAATATCTTGTAAGACTCCCTGATGGTCAGGCATCCAGCCTTCTTATGGTAAAAACTCTGCATCTCCATTTATTCCACTATTTCTTAGCTATAGCAAGAATTATAATAACACTCCTTTATGTTTACCATGTTTGATTATACAATGTTTTATTCAATTTTCATAATTCTGTAAGGAGAGAAGTCTAAGTGTTAATATATCCATTACAGAATCAAGAAGAGTAAATTTTGCCCTACAATCCAGTAGCTTCATTACTGGGTATTTACCCCCAAAATACAAAAACACTAATTCAAAGGTATACATGAACCTCTATGTTTATTGCAGCATTATTTACAATAGCCAAAATAGGCTAGCAGGCCAAATGTCAAAAGATAGATGAATGGATAAAGAAGATGTGATGGAATATTATTTAGGCATAAAAAAAGAATGAAATCTTGCCATTTGCAACAACATGGATAGAGCTAGAGAATATAATGCTAAGCAAGATAAATCAGAGAAAGAAAAATATTATATGATCTCACTCATATGTGGAATTTAAGAAACAAAATAAATGAGCAAAGATAAATAAAACAGACAAAAACAAAAAGAGAGATAAAGCAAGAAACAGACTCTTAAAATAGAGAACACACTGATGGTTAGCAGAGAGGAACTTGGCAGGGGAATGGGGAAAAGAAGAGGTGAGGATTAAAGAGTACACTTATCATGATGATAGATAAAATAAAATAAAATGATAAAAAGAGAAAGAAAATAAAACAAAAAATAGTGCTAACAAAAAAGAAAAGGAGAAGAAGGAGGAGGAGGAGAAGAAGAAAGAGGAGGAGGAGGAGAAAAGAAGAAATTTTAAAGAGAGTAAGAGTCACTTAAAATTACACAGGAAGACCAAATATATCAAAAAGCAAACCCTTGTCTTCTAAACAATAATTCATTTCTCTTCCCAAGGAATATTCTGTAGAATATTAGCTATGGAACATTGTCTATTAAGAAAAATTACTGAAGAATTCTTGTAAATAACTGCCTATTATATTTATCTTTAAGCAATAAAACAATTCTTAAGCTTAATGAAAGTTGTAAGAAATCTTCTGTAGAAAAATCCAGCACTTCTCAATCATATTTGATCTCTGAAACAATTTGTCATATAGTATCTACTAATATCCCCTGCTCACTACCAAAAACAGAGTAAGAAGAGCTTTAGAAATTCTTCCATGCATCACTCATACTGTAACTACTGCCACCTCTGCAGTCTAGGTTGTCATCATCTCTCTCTCTTGAATAAATGCAACAAGCTCCTAACTATGGTCCCTTTGTGTGCTCTTATTCCCTGTGGCAGAGACTGTAATTTGTTCTCCGAACCCAGTTCCTTCTCCTCCTGACACTGACAGCACTTCCTGGCTACTTGCTACTAGGTACAGCCGTGCGATGGAGTTCTAGCCAGTGAATTATTGATGGAATTGCTAGTGAAAGTACTGTCCTTCTGAGGGTTTCTCCTCTCTTCCTCTCTGTCAGAGGCAGCTGACATTCAGGGGCTGGAACTGAGGAAGCTGCAAGATACACAAACCTGAGTCCCTCGTTGACTACACTGAGTGCTTCTCTGCTTGAACACTCACATTTATTTAGTTCTTTGAACAAGGAAAAAACAAAAATAAAAAACACCAAGAAACAAACAAACAAACAGACAAAAAAAACAAAATGCTACTATATTAAGCCACTGTGACTTGAAGGCTATTTATTTTTATAGCCATTTGCCTAATCTAATACACTCCATTTATATTTTTAACATCTAGTCAGACTGATGATTTTAAAATTTAAGTCAATTCATGTCATTCCTTTGCTCAGCATCCTCTACTGTTTCCCACATGGCTCACATTAAGAACCACTGACCTTGGAAAGGGATGATCAGGCCCATTGCGACCTTTCTGACCATATCTCCTCCTCCATTAATTTCTCTCCATCTGGTACTGGCTTAACTGTTCCATAGAAATACTGCTGTGTTAGTGTCTTTGTATCACTTTCCCTCTGCTTGCTATGTGCTTACAGCAATACTGGTGTATCTCACTCTCTCACCTCCTTTCTGTTTTTGCTTAATCATCTTTTTGGTGTTTTACCCTGACCACCTTATTTAAAATCACTATTCAAGCCCCCAAACATACCTCACCATGTCCCATCATCACACACCCTTCACTTATATACTTTTCTCCACAGCACTTGTCACCATTTTTATTTTTCAATGCCAGTTTCTCCTATAGAATTACTCTCCATGAAGGCACGTGTTTTTATATTGTATTTTTCAGTTACTGCTGTATTTTTACTCTGTGTCCCATAAATGATTGGTTGAATGGAGTAAGTGAATGAATTGGCTAGAAAACTGACATTATGTCTACATAATATGAAATCTCATGATATATTTCCTTTAGGCATGTCTGGCAAGCAAATTTATTGTAAATTTCAATGTATGTTCATTATGTCCTGAGAAGTTTAGCATAGTGATTTGATAATATTGCATTCATATCAAAACAACCATAAAGACTATGATTGATATCAAGATTAAATGCATAAAAATGTCCATAAACTTTTCCAAAGATAAAATTCTACCTCAATTATATGTTCAACATTAAACATGCTGAGCAGGATGTCTAGTGTATGTATATATCATTAAATATCTTCTGAGAATCCTTAAATTGAAAAGAGTGAATTAGAACAAAACAATCTGACATTTGCCTCTGACATTCAAACTCCTAATTTCCCTACAAAGAGCTTTCCCTCTGTCAGATTCATCAGTTCCTCCAGCAGCACTGGACATTAAAACAACCTGAGTGTGATCACACTAGTGAAACCAAATAGTTTCACTACTCATCTTGACATGAGTAGTGTGATATCAGGACTGCTTGACATCCTTGACAAGACTACTTCTGCTATAACTCCTGAAACTTTCAAAGTGAATGCCAAATGCCAATTAGTGACCAGTGTAGTGTGATGCCTTCAGGGGCACATTTCTGATAGAAACTGACAAGATCCCAACTAATTTCCATATTGCCCAATAATTAATTGCAATGGGTCTCAGTTTTTTTTCTTCCAAAGCAAAGATTGGCTACTAAGAATCTCTAAAGTATTCCCATAGCTAAACACATTCAGGAAATTATATTTTGGGTAGGAAATGTTATGTTCAGTTATCCTTCCCTATGGTAAATCTGAGATAAGAAAGCAAAGGAGGCCAATGACAGGTAGTTAAGCCAGCTACTACTGTGGGGGACTCTAATGGAGAATCTTTGCAGTATAGAACACATCCCCTTCAGAAGTATCTTAACTTTAGGGATGAAGGAAGTGAAAAACTTATACACTGACTACTGCCAATGACTGATTGAGGGCTACTCCTAGCAGGTTTAATGCTCCATCACTTCTTGATTGCCACAAGGGTGGGCAAAGTGGACTTTAGCAGGGAAAGAAAGCCTGTAAGGATTTCTTTGCCTCTCATGTTGATAGTTGGAAATAAGACCAGCATGCATTGAAGGAGATATGGGCAGGGCACTGACCACATATGTTACAAAAGGTTAAAAGCATCAAAAAGAGTTATTACCTGGCATAATCTCTTAGTGAGGGATAAGGAAGGAAATACATTCTAGGAAGATAAAATTTAGAATGAGGTTGTACTGATAAAATAAGCAGCTAGTTAGACATGAGCTGGAGGCAAGGATGCTGATAAATAGGTTATACATTAGAAGTCCAGAGGCACAACATCTTGACCTTGTGGCTTCTATGATCCTAGAGCTACCAGACCAAAAGCCACATGCACAGAGCCTATATTCTCCTCTTACACCTCTGTCCCAGGGTAACCCCTAGATTCATTATAATGTATTTGCATTGCTGTTATAACCCTACTCTCTTGGAGAAAAGCTGCTATGACAGTTCTGGTACAAACCTTGTAGGGTCAAAAACTTCCTCTTCCAACCTGTGGGAGGAGTCCCCCAAATGCCTCCAGGCTATTAGAGACCACCCTGTCCAAGATGCAAGACTTCCCCCCGACACACATAAAAAAGAAAAGGGCCGCCCTTTTGCCACCTCTGGGACTGCCAGCTCTCCCACCTTGAGAGTGTCCAATTTCCTTCTGACTCTCTTTATTTGAGTGCAGACCATCATGTAAATCTTTGGTGGGCAGCCTAAGAACCAAGACTTCCAACCACACACAACGCTCCAATGGGTTAACAGTATCACTGAGGTCAGAGTCTAAGAGTAGTTTGAGATTAGAAAGGCACCACACAGGAATTGAATAATGAAAGGCATGAATTTTTGTTTTAGCTCTTGTACTCAATCTATATCCCCAATGCTTAAAAATAACACAGAATATTATGTTCAGGTCAGCAGTGTGGTTCCCACACAGAAGAAGGGGTTGCAGGAGATAGAAGAGAAGAAAAGCAGCAATTCTAGGAAAGAAAATCAACCACTTTCTAGAAGATAGGACATGTGGAGAAGTGAATCCGAAGTGATGGAAAGATAGACCATGGGGAGAGGGCCCAGTTCCTGGCCAGTGGTGGAACAGTGGAGCACAAAATCAGAACTTTTAGAAGTCTGCTCCACTAAGGGACATCGCTTCAGAGGCTAAGTGGGGATAGAGCTCTCGTGGGGACAGTGTGGTCTCAGCAGGGTCACAGAAAGACCAGGGGTGTCTGAGTGTGGCAGAGCTGTCAGGTATTGGAGCAGGGAAGCCAGCTAGAGAGAAGGAGCCTGGAAGGGGCTCTCAGCTTGGGGTTGCCTTCAACGGTGATCTGAGGCACAGTGAGGACACTGCTCTTCAATCAGGGACCCCACAAGTTGCAAGTCCAAAGAGACTCCCTCCTTCCTCCTCCTGAAGGAGTGGTGCGTAGGCACACAGCAGGAATCTTCTGGGTTTGGAGACTCCAAACGAGGCCATGCACCAGAGACAGAAATGCTCGGTCACAGGCTGGGTGAGCACAGAGTGTGACCAGAGACCAGGGAAACAGGAGGGATTGACTGCTTTTCTCTGAGGGTGTGCTGAGGAGCCCTGAGCTCTTGGGTCCTACAGGACTGGAGATTGGGAGGCTGCCATTTTCATTCCCATTGTCCAAAGCTTTAGGGAAATCATTCACGGAACAAAAGCTCCCAAAAGCAAAACCAAGCAGATTACTTAGCCTGGTTTAAACTTAGCCCAAGTTTACCCATGGTCTGGAGTTCCAGAGCTAGGAGAAAGCAACACATAGAATTCATGACTTTTTTCCCACAATACTTTAATCTTTCAAAATTATTTACTTATTTTATTTTTTCTTATTCTATTTTTTTAACTTTTCCTCTTCTTGTAATGTTTTTAACTATTTAATCTTATCAATACTTTCAAAAATCTTTTTAAATTTTCATTGTCATTATTTTATTCCTTCACTGTATTTAACCTTTTCTACACATACAGGTTTTTATTTCCTTTAAAATTTTGGGATAGAATTTCTTCTAATACATCAAAATATACCCTAAATCAAGCACATGGCTTTGTTCGAGGCTCCAGCCTGATCACATACTCTTTTTTTTTTCCTCCTTCCAACCAACTTATCTTATCAATTACTTCTTTAGAATCTTTTTTTTTAAGATTATTTATTTATTTATTTGACAGTCAGAGATCACAAGTAGGCAGAGAGGAAGGCAGAGAGGGAGAGAGGAGGAGGAGGAAGCAGGCTCCTCACTGAGCAGAGAGCCCAATGTGGGGCTCGATCCTAGGACCCTGAAATCACGACCTGAGCTGAAGGCAGAGGCTCTGACCCACTGAGCCACCCATGTACCCCATCCTTTTTAAAAATCTTTTTGATTTTCATCATTACAGTCATATTCCATCCCTTCATCATGTTTACCCCTATTTTTGTGTATATATCTTTTTCTTTCATCAAAATTTTGGGAAGTAGTTTCTTCTAAGAGACCATAATACACCAAAAATCAGGTGGATGGCTCTGTTCTATTCACCAGTCTAACATACATCTATGTTTTAATTTTTTAATTTTTTAAATTTTTCCCTCTTTCTTCTCCCCCTGGTTTTGAGTCTCTTCTGATTTGGTTAGTGTATATTTTTCTGGGGCCTTTGACACCCTTTTAATGTTTTCTTCTCTAATACATCTCGATAAAATAACAAGAAGGAAATAATCACACACACACACACACAAGAACAAGATGCAATACTGACAGCTAGGGACCTAATGAATATGGACATTAGTAATATATCAGAAGTAAAGTTCAGAATAATGATTATCAAGGTGCTAGCTGGGCTTTAAAAATGCATGGAAAATATTAGAGAACCCCCTATAGGAGAAATAAAATCACTTTCTGGATAAATAAAAGAACTAAAGTCTAACCAAGCTGAAATCAAAAAAGCTAAAAATAAGGGCCAATAAAAAATGGAGGCTTTTACACTAATATAAATGAGTCAGAAGAGAGAATTAGTGATATAGAAGACTAAATGATGGAGAATAAAGAAGCGGAGGAAAAGAGAGAAAAACAACTACTGGATCACGAGGGAAGAATTCGAGAGATAAGTAGTACCATAAGAAAAAAAATTAGAATAATTGGGATCCCAGAAGAAGAAAGAGGAGCAGAAGGTATCATTGAGCAAATTATAGTGAAGAACTTTCCTAAACTGGAGAAAATTATAGTAGAGAATTTCCCTAATATGGCAAAGGGAACAAGCATCAATCCAGGAGGCACAGAGAATCCCCTTCAAAATCAATAAAAATAGGACCACACCCAGTCACCTCATAGGAAAACTAAAAAGTCTTAGTGACAAAGAGAAAATCCTGACAGCAGCTAGGGACAAGAGATCTGTAATGTACAACAGTAGAAATACTAGATTGGTAGCAGACTTATCCTCAGAGATCTGGCAGACCAGAAAGAACTGGCATGATATATTCAGAGCATTTTTGAGAAAAACATGTAGCCAAGAATACTATATCCAGCTAGGCTGTCATTGAAAACAGAAGGAGAGAAAAAAAGATTCTAGGACCAAAAAAAAACTAAAAGCATTTGCAAACACCAAACCAGCCCTACACAAAACATTAAAAGGGGTCCTCTAAGCAAAGAGAGAGCCTAAAAGTAATAGACCAGAAAGAAATAGAGACAATATGCAGTAACAGTCACCTTATAGACAATACAAGGCACTAAATTCATATCTTTCAATAGTTACCCTGAATGTAAATGGGCTAAATGTCCCAATCAAAAAACACCAGGTATCAGAATGGATAAAAGAACAAGATCCATCAATACACTGTCTGCAGGAAACTTATTTTAGACCTAAAGAAACCTCCAGATTTAAAGTGAAGGGGTGGAAAACAATTTACCATGCTCATGGACATCAAAAGAAAGCTGGGGTGGCAATTCTTAGATCAATTAGATTTTAAGCCAAAGACTATAATTAATAAGAGATGAGGAAGGACACTATATCATACTTAATGGGTCTGTCCTACCAGAACATCTAAAAGTTTTAAATATCTATGCCCCTAACATGGGAGCAGCCAATTATATAAACGAACTAATAACAAAGTCAAAGAAACACATCGACAATAATACAATAATAGTAGGGGACTTTAATCTTACTGAAAGAGACAGGTCAGCTAAGCAAAAGATCAACAAGGAAATAAAGGCTTTAAAAGACACACTGGAGCAGATGGACATCACAAGTATATTCAGAAAATTCCATTCTAAAGGAACAGAAAACACATTCTTCTCTAGTGCACATGGAACATTCTCCAAAAGAGATCACATCCTGGGTCACATATCAGGGCTGAACCAGTACCAAAAGATTCAAAAGATTGGGATCACTCCCTGCATATTTTCAGGCCACAATGCTCTGAAACTAGAACTCAATCACAAGAGGAAAGTTGGAAAGAACCCAAATACATGGAGGCTAAAGAGCTTCCTACTACAGAATAAAAGGGTCAACCAGGAATTTAAAGAAGAATTTAAAAAATTCATCAAAACAAATGAAAATGAAAACACAACTGCTCAAAATCTTTGGGATACAGCAAAGGCAGTTTTGAGAGGAAAGTATATAGCAATACAAGACTTTCCCAAGAAAAAAAGAAAAGTCTAAAGTACACAACCTAACCCTACAACTAAAGGAGCTGGAGAAAGAACAGCAAAGAAAGCCTAAACCCAGCAGGAGAAAAGAAATAGTAAAGATCAGACTGAAATCAATGAAATAGAAACCAAAAGTACAGTAGAACAAATCAATAATACTAGGAGCTGGTACTATAAAAGAATAAGATTGATAAAATAACTGGCCAGACTTATCAAACAGAAAAGAGAAAGGACCCATATAAATAAAATCATGAATGAAAGAGGAGAGATTACAACCAATACCAAAGAATTACAAACAATTATAAGAACATATTATGAGCAACTAAACACCAGCAAATTTGACAATCTGGAAGAATGGATGCATTCCTAGAGACATACAAACTACCAAAACTGAAACAGGAAGAAAGAAAACCTGAACAGATCCATAACCAGTAGGAATTTGAAGAAGTCATTGAAAATTTTCCAAAAAACAAGAGCCAGGAGCCAGATGGCTTCCCAGGGGAATTCTACCAAACATTTAAAGAAGAACTAATTCCTATTCTCCTGAAACTGTTCCAAAAAATAGAAATGGAAGGAAAACTTCCAAACTCATTTTATGAGGCCAGCATCACCCTGATCCCAAAACCAGACAAAGACCCTGTCAAAAAGGAGAATTACAGACCAATATCATTGATGAACACAGATGCAAAATTTTTCACCAAAATACTAGCCAATAGGATCCAACAGTACATTAAAAGGATTATTCACCACAACCAAGTGGGATTTATTCCCAGCTGCAAGCTTTTTCAACATCCACAAATCAACCAATGTGATATAATACATTAATAAAAGAAAGAACAAGAACCATATGATACTTCTCAATAGATGCTGAAAAAGCATTTGACAAAGTACAGCATCAAAACTCTTCAAAGTGTAGGCATAGAGGGTATTTACCTCAATATTATCAAAGCCATCTATGAAAAACCCACAGCAAGTATCATTCTTAATGGGGAAAAACCGAGAGCTTTTCCCCTAAGGTCTGGAACACCGCAGAGATGTCCACTATCACCACCTCTATTTGACATAGTACTAGAAGTCCTAGCCTCAGCAATCTGACAACAAAAAGAAATTAAAGGCACCTGAACTGGCAAAGAAGAAGTCAAATTCTCACTCTTCACAGATGATACGATACTTTATGTGGAAGACCCAAAAGACTCCACTCCAAAACACCTAGAACTCATACAGGAATTCAGTAAAGTGTCAGGATAAAAAGTCAATGCACAGAAATCAGTGGAATTTCTATATACCAACAGCAAGACAGAAAAAAGAGAAATTAAGAGTCCATCCCATTTAAAACTGTACCCAAAACCATAAGATACCTAGGAATAAACCTAACAAAAGAGGCAAAGAATCTGTACTCAGAAAGCTATAAAGTACTCATGAAAGAAATTGAGGAAGACACAAAGAAATGGAAAAAATTTCCATGCTCATGGATTAGAAAAACAAATATTGGGAAAATCTTTATGCTACCTAAAGCAATCTACACATTTAATGCAATCCCCATCAAAATACCACCAATTTTTTCCAAGGAAATGAAATAAATAATCCTAAAATTTATATGAGACAAGAAAAGACCCAAATAGCCAGAGGAATGTTGAAAAAGAAATCCAAAGTTGGTGGCATCACAATTCCAGGCTTTAAGCTCTATTACAAAGCTGTCATCATCAAGACAATATGGTACTGACACAAAAAGAGACACACAGATCAATGGAACAGAATAGAGAGCACAGAAATGGACCCTCAACCCTATGGTCAACTGATCTTTGACAAAGCAAAAAAGAATGTCCAATGGAAAAAAGACAGTCCCTTCAACAGATGGTGTTGGGAAAACTGGACAGCCCCATGCAGAAGAATGAAACTGGACCATTTCCTTATACCACACACAAAAATAGACTCAAAATGGATGAAAGACCTCAATGTGAAA
>ML103109.1:22159-53928 GCA_003697995.1 Taxidea taxus jeffersonii
AGGAATCCATCAAAATCCTTGAGGAGAACACAGGCAGCAACCTCTTTGACCTTGGCCACAGCAACTTCCCCCTAGAAACATCACCAAAGGCAAGGAAAGCAAGGCCAAAAATGAACTACTGGGACTTCATGAAGATCAAAAGCTTTTGCATAGCAAAGAAAACAGTCAATAAAACCAAAAGACAAGTGGCAGAATGGAAGATATTTGCAAATGACATATCAGATAAAGGGTTAGTATCCAAAATCTATAAAGAATTTATCAAACTCAACCCCCAAAGAACAAATAATCCTATCAGGGAATGGGCAGAAGACATGAACAGACATTTCTGCAAAGAAGACATCCAGATGGCCAACAGACACATGAAAAGTGCTCCACATCACTCGGCATTAAGGAAATTCAAATCAAAACCACAATGAGATACCACCTCACACCCGTCCAAATGGCTATAAGTAACAAGTCAGGGAACAACAGGTTTGGGCGAGGATGTGGAGAAAGGGCAACCTCCTACACTGTTGGTGGGAGTGGAAGTTGGTGCAGCCACTCTGGAAAACAGCATGGAGGTTCCTCAAAAAGGTGAAAATAGAGCTACCCTATGACTCCACCATCGCACTACTGGGTATTTACCCTAAGGATACAAATGTAGTTATCTGAAGGGGCACGTGTACCCCAATGTTTATAGCAGTAATATCCACAATAGCCAAACTATGGAAAGATCCTAGATGTCCATCAACCGATGAATGGATAAAGAAGATGTGGGATATATCCCACATCTTCTTTATATGCATTATATACATATATATATATATATATATATATATATATATATATGGTAGATTACTATGCAGCCATCAAAAGAAATGAAATCTTGCCATTTGCAATGATGTGAATGGAACTAGAGTATATTATGTTGAGAGAAATAATCAAGCAGAGGAAGACAATTATCATATGGTTTCTCTGATATGAGGAATTTGAGAGGCAGTGGGGGGGCGTGTGGGGGCTAGGGAAGGAAAAATGGAAACAAGATGTGACCAGGAGGGAGACAAACCATAAGAGATTCTTAATCTCGGGAAACAAATTGAGGGCTGCTGAGTTGGGGGAGGGATAGTTTATGTGGCTGGTTTATGGACATTGGGGAGGGTATGTGCTATGGTGGGTGCTATGAAATGTGTAAACCTGATGATTCACAGACCTGTACTCCTGGGGCAAATAATACATTACATATTAATAAAAATAAAAGTAAATAAAAACAAAAACAAAAAATTTTTAAAAAATAAAATGTTTAGTGGACATTTGTTAACTAAAACTATTAGAATTTTCTAACTAGTTTCCAAATTTCACATAGTCTCCAATCCTACTTTTTTTTTTTAGTATATCTGGCTTACTTCCTTTTAGATGACTATCATATCTTCTCACTCATCAATTAAATTCAGAGTATTCCTTTTTTCATGACTTTGACCTACTCTGCAATATGCCTTTTATTTTAATTTTACCACTTTCAGTGTCATCTCCCTTACTTGAAGTTGTAGGGAAACCTTTTGCTTTTACCTTTATTCTATTCTGAATGTTATTCTGAATGTTATGAGTTTCTGCCATTTCTTTCTTTAAAACACCTTTGGGCTTCACTCCTTCCTCCCCACTGCTGTTGTTACTATTGTAATGCTAAGTATAGAGTATAGCTATCTGATGTTTTCTGACTAGTCCATCTACTCCAATTTTCTCACTCCTAAACTTTTCCATAATGTCTAATTAGGCTCTTCTTCTTGACACAAAAGTTTCTTTATATTATTTATACTTGTAACTAGTAATAATAGTTATTTGGCTTGCCCAGAAACTGCACTATGTCTATTCTTACCCCTATACTTCTCTACCTCCAGTGTGTGGACATTTTGTGGGTCTGAGATGGAAGGTGTTAAAGCAGTGGCTTCTGATTTATCTTTTTCTCCAATTACCAAGAGACACACCCAGGGAAAGAAAATAAGTGACCTGGGTTATCCTTCTTATAAACATGCTGATAAATCACTTCCTGGTAAATAAAAGTATGACATTTATTTAGAAGAGAATTCTTATCTATAGAATCTCTCACAGAATGTCCCAGGTTTGGTTTGTTTACAATAGACAAAACCAGAATTTGTGGGGTTTGAAGCATAGCTCTCTCAAAAATGTCATATAAGCCCTATAATAATCTGTCTGTAAAATACAGATGTTTCATAACCTAAAAATCCCTGCTAGGTGAGGTGATTTTCAATCATTTCTAGAAACTTCATCTATTACTCTGGACTGGAATGCATGTCTGAGCAACAATTAAAGATCTGGAAAGCCATGTAGTGTGTCCTAGGCCTCTCCTCCCCCACCCCCACCCATGTTTCTTGATTCCTTATATCTTGAAACTATAGGTAAAATTTGACATTAGGATAATTGTCTGACTTTATATATCTGATTTGACAATATGGCTTTTTGTGCAAGTTCAGGGCACAATGATAATACCTATCTTTCCCTCAGATTTTAGAAACATGGACAGAACATTGTGATAGAAAGACTAGCCTAGATTATGGAGCATGATTTCCATACACAGACACAGCAGCTTCCTAATCTCTTATCTGGAGTTCCTGTTGAAATATCACTGAGTGGCTAAACTAGACAATCACAGGACAACTCTTCAGGGACAGGCTCCTTACTATATGAGAGAGAGCAGTTCAGAAAACTTATCTGAAAATAAAATTGAAAGCAAGAAAGGAACTCAAACTACCAATCAGATAATTCACTCTTCAGCCATGGATAAAGAGAAAGTGAGGGGTGGAGGAAAAGATCAGGAATGTTCCTCTTTTCAAAATCCTTCTAAATAGATGACCCCTTCCCCAAAGAGTCAGCTGTGCTAGTTAATTTAAATGCTTCCCACTCCCAGTTCAAGAATTGAGAAAAAAACATAAGGCAGACTAGTTCAGGGGAATTTAATTCAAAATTGAAGTTAGCTTTGTTACTGATTCTGTTACCAATTTTTTAGTACATTAATACTGGATCAGTATTAATACTGGATCAGTATACATTAATACATCAGTATTAATATTGGATCAGTATTAATACCTTTGTCATTGGGCCCATGCCTGGATTTCAACGTATCTCAAACCTAGGCTTTTGTTTGAGTACTTAGTTTCCTTGCCTCTTGGTAATGACTCTTACTGCGTCAAGTTTCATGGAGTGAAGTCTAGACACCGAATTTCTCCTTTATAGCTCTGCAACTCAACACAGAGCCCAGTTCTTCTGCCTGGATGACACATGACACTGACCTGACAATGTGAGTCACTCTGCATGTTACTCATATAGTTATTGCAATGTTGTCATTTATTTTTTACTTTCTCAGTGTTTTGATGTCCATTGGGTGCCTTGTCCAGCCACACCCCAATTTTGACCTTTTAAACTGACCTTTCTTATTGCCATTCTCAGCAGCAGATAGTAATTCTGTTTCAAGTACCAGGAGCTAAAGGCTGCTACAGTTTTTTGGCACAACCTCTGTCCATAGTCCTATTTCCTATTAGCTCCTAACATATGCAGTCTGTGCACACCCTTCTGTTTCTTGCCCTGGATAGCTAGGCCTAAAATTTTAGAAATGAAGAGCTGTGGAGTAGTTCAGAAGACATCTTTTATAAATCTCTCATTTCACAAATGAGATGATGTGGTCCAATAAATGTACACTCAGTTGCTCAAACTAACACCAACTTTAAATACAGGCTTTCTCCTCCTTAATCCCATGCTCTTCCAAAAAAGAAGCGATGTAATTTTCTAAATTGTTGTTGTTAATTTCTGCCCTCTATCCATTAAAAATGGGAGATTAGTCACCAGTCACTTTTCTGTGATTTTTTTTTTTCTTCTTGAGGGCAGAGGACATTTCCTATGCTATGGCAATTTCCATCTTAGTTACTGCAAAGTCAATTACATTTAGAAAGATAAAAAATTACTTTTTATAAATAATGTGTTTTATATTTTATTATATCATTTCCTTTAAAATAAAGGATTGCAATATAATTGTAAGTCAATCACATATTTAAATGCATAAATACTTTATTAAAAGCTTCTAAGGGTTCTTTCATTCTTTCTGCTTCCAAAGAAATTTGTGATTCTTGTATAAGATAAAATAAGGAGTCATTAACATAAATGAATACATTATACCCTGATAATCTTACCACTTCAACATGACGCTAATTAGCAATCTTGAAATTACTAAGTGATTGGCATACTAGGGTTCACTACTTGACTTGTACTTTTCCATGATAAGAAAAAAATACAAAGTTAGTAAGCCTCAGTGCTGAGTAATGAAAACTACAAGTAAGTCAAGACATTTATAATTTGCAGTGAATGGTTATTACTAAGACTCATTATTTAAAGAGGGAGAATGATATTATATAATTAAGTATCTTAACCAATCAGGTCAATGGAAGTACAAATTTGTCAATTACACCTATATTTCAAATTATATCACCTCTTAATGGCCAACACTAAATATGAAATATAAGCACTTAGGTTTTCTTCCTCACTGATTGGCAAAATATACTGCTAAAACTGGAGGTATAGCAACAATAATAGAAACATATTAAGGACTTACTTGGGTCATGCACTGGGCTAGCTACTTTACATATAACTTAGGCCTTTCCAACATACCTGTGAGGTAAATATATTATTCCCTTTTTATAAAATGGAAACTAAGACCCTCAGAAGTTTTGTAATTCCACAATGCTCACCTTGTTTATTGAATAGAGAGATCACTTTGTCACTCTGAATTGGTGTATATGTGTATATGGTGGATATATTTTCTCACATTTTCAAATTAACATATAATGTGTTATATGTTTCAGGGGTACATGTCTGTGAATCATCAGTCTTACACAATTCACAGCACTCACCATAGCACATACCCTCCCCAATGTCCATAACCCAGCCACCTATCCCTCCCCCAACTCAGCAGCCCTCAATTTGTTTCCTGAAATTAAGAGTCTCTTATGGTTTGTCTCCCTTCCCAGTCCCATCTTGTTTCATTTCCCCCCAAAGATTTTATTTATTTCACAGAGAGAGAACACAAGTAGGGGGAGCAGCAAGCAGAGGAAGAGGGAGACGTAGGATCCCCGCTGAACAGGTAGCCTGATGTGGGGATCCATCCCAGGACTCTGGGATCATGATCTGAGCTGAACCAACTTAACCAACTGAGCTTAACCAAGTGAGCCACCCAGGTGCCCCTATTTACTAACATTTTAGGGATAACATCACTTCCTAGAGTTACTATGGAGGTCATTAGCAGATAATGGTTGTTAAGATGTGTGATATAGTGAAAGCATTAAAGCAAAATATTTAGGATGCTCCTGGCCTCCCTTTGTCCTATTTATCTTAACAGTTTAAAGTATGATACCCAGAGTACTACCTGGAAACTTAGATAAACAGAATTCAAGGACTCCAGAGTATTGAGTCAGAATTTGCATGTTATGAAGACTGTCCAGTTGGTTGCTATGCATTCTGAAGTTCAAAAAGTGCTGCTTTTTACCACAGGAGTATGTGGAGAGTTGGTTGAATGGAGTGGAATGTTCTACAGCCTTTGTATTTGGCTTTATAGAAAGTTAAATTTATTAACCTATCTTTAGTAAAAAACACCTCTGTCTTTTCAACTCTTAAGAATATCAACCAACCCTACAAGAAGAAAATAAAGCACAAACAATGGACCAAAGGATGTACAGCAAAGGAAAGGAAAACCTCAAAGGCCAAGAATGTGAAAACACTGGAGTTCAGGGATATATGTCTGCATTTCTCTTTTTCCCACTCAGATCAAAGAACTTATATTCACTTGTCAATACATTTTAATTCTGGCCCTGTTTACTACTCCAGGTCCTACAGATTGCAAATAAAATTTTTAGAATTATATGGATGACAACATAGTGACAAGATAATCCCAGGATCTATAAAGTGTAGCAAAATGTGATTTAAGTTGTATAGAGTTAATCTTAAAGATAATTAGGAATGACAGATTAAAGAAAAGAAGTTAAATTGCCCTCAAAAGAATTACTACCAAAAGATTAACTGATTTACCCTCATTTTGATTTACACTCAAAATGCAGTTGGTAAATGATTATAAATGATGCCCAAACCATAGCAATTTAAGATATCAACTTCCTGGCTGGGGAAGATTCTTGTTCTCCATCTTGGTTAAAGAAAACATCTTTGTTCACCCTTTTCTCCCCTATAATTTTTCATTGAATCCAAATTTGGAGTTTGCTTCTAGAATCAAGCCCTTTTCAATTTATAATTGTGGGAATTGTTTATAGCCTGCACTTCTGTATATTATTCACTGACTCCTCCAAATTACCTTGTATGTCAGCTAATTAATGGTTCAAGTCATGATATGATGGAGTTGTGTATCAATTTATAAGTCACATATTTCTGTCACCACTTTGATATGTAGAACAGTGTTTCTGCAACAAATTGAACATTTCATTGCATGTTCACTCATTACATAATTAGAAAAGTCAGTTTTAACAATAAGTACATTTCAAAATATGCATTCAAGATAAAAAAGAAATAAAACTAAAAGTGTTAATTTGAGTTTAGCATACTTACTGTATATTTAAAAACAAATTATGTGTGGAAAAAACAAATTAGATAACATGTATGAAATAGAGAAAATAAAATACCAAACTGTCCCAGAGTGTGACATCTTTGTCAGAGGCCTCAAATAGATAGATGTGGGGAATTTTAACCCTTGGTATGTTTTCTTCACTTCCTACTTGACACAATATTGCACACTGTAATTAGTTGTCGGTTATCTTCCTACTTACTTAATTACTCCATTATGTATGTGGAGTGGGTAATATCCTAGTATTCTCTGTACTTGTATCATGCCAAAACAACAGTTTTGACAGTAGACCGCAAAATCTAAAGGATCTTTCCTATCTACATAAGAGCAATGAACTACCTTGATGAGATACCAACTTTCTCTTTTGGAACAGCCATGTGGTTTAGTGATGTGTAGAAATTACTTCAAAGGGCCATATTGGTAATGTTAGGTAGATGAAAAGAAAAAGGTCTAGTGAAAGATAAACTAACATTAACCAAGAGCTTTTGTGTGCCAGGAACTGTGCTAATCTCTTTAATAGGAATCCTTTCATGTCATCCCTCTATAGAACATGAAGATTTACTGGTGCTTCATAGAAAAGGCAGAGAAGGTCCAGAGGATTTATACCACTTTCCCTAGGACACGCACAAGGTGAGAGAACCCAGGCTATTGCCACTTCAACAAACTTTCTTAGCCATTTATTGTACATTGTGCTAAATGTGTCATCAATTATCTATGTAATGCTTATTCTAACTTTATGATGTATTCTCTCAGTTCCACACACAAAGAATCAATGGCACACATAACTCTTTCCTGCCCACACATCGAATCAATCCTTAGGTTCTATCTATTCTCACACTTCTATTTTGAATCTCTCCTCTTCTATCCATTTCCTTTACCCAGCTCAGACACTTATCAGTCCAGAGTAGTCTTTCTAACCTGCCTATTTTCTTCCACTCTTATACCCCCTCCAAACCAAAATACACAATAGTCAGAATGATCACACCAAAAAAGCATAATCCATCATAGGAAAAATTTTTTTGGAACTCTTCAATAGCTTCTATCATCTAATGGACAGGTAAGCGATCTATACATTGAACAAGGAATTAAATTTGTAGAAACCACTTTATTATTGTTTCTCTTTATATATTCAAACCTGCTTAGGAAAAAAGCAGGGTTCCCTTTGTCAGGTACTTGAAAATCAGAGCAGGTTCATGGCTTCTAGCACATAAAATAATAATAAAATAATAATGGTTAGGACCATGCACAGTACTCTGGAACCAGACTGCCTGGTTGTAACGTCCAAACTGTATGTGTCACTTACACATTATATAACCTTGGGCAACTCATTTATCTACTATGCCTTTGTTTTATCCTCTATAAAATGCAGAATATTGCAATCCTACAACCTGGGGCTGTTGTGAGGATTAAAAGATTTAGTAGAGGTAAAAGTTGGCATATAATAGGGGACTCATGTTTTTCTCACTCTAGGGAATGGGAAAATTTGGGTAACTTCAAAATAAAAGACACTGATTTAGTGATTATAAATTCCCTATACCATACAATTAATCTAGGCTTCTAAGTTTGTTCAACTATAAGATCTTTTACTGCCCACCCCTATCACTTGTTAGCTGCTATTTCTATCTCTCCTCTAGGATCAAAGAGGAGTAAGAAAAAAAAAAAATGAGAAGAGCATGGAAGTTCTTACCAGACTGGAATCATTGTGAGATGTCTTAGCAATTTTTAGCCTGAAAAAATTTAAGATTTTATTTATTCATTTGAGAGAGAGAGAGAAACACAAACATGGGGAGGCAGAGGGTGAAGCAGTCTTCTGGCTGAGCAGGGAGCCTGATGTAGGGCTCAATCACAGGACCCTGGGATCGTGACCCAAGCTGAAGGCAGACATTTAACCAACTGAGCCACCCAAGCACCAATAGCCTGACAAGTTTTTAAAGCTTTCTTCCCACATGGGATGCTTTTTTAAAAATTTATTTAACTTAATTTTTTTTCAGTGTTCCAAGATTCATTGTTTATGCACCACACCCAATCCTCCATGCATTGTGGATGCTTTTATGAGTACTTGGCAGACACCGGGGGAGAAAGTTGAATACATTGAGAATATTCCATTGCACCCCGAGGAATAAGAAATAGATTTCCTTCCAGTTTTTTGACCCCAATGAACCCCTGGTTTTCTGTCTTTCCACCCAGTTCTTGGAGACACTACATCCCTATAGTCATTATCTTATGCAGGATTTACTATGAACCCAAGATCACTTCCTCTTCACATCTACCATCATGGAATAGTTGCTCATAGAATAGTTCAGGTACCTAGAAACAAAGCTTTCTGTCCTCCTATAACATCCTATGTTTCCTAACCACAGAGCTTATGATATTTTGTTGTCACTGCTGTTAGTGACTAGTTACAAGAGTGAACTAGGCTGGAGAAAGTGCAAGAATAACACAACTTTATAATTTTTTCACAATTTCTCTGTGATAGATGGAATTTTAATCAAATTTCATTGCTTCTCAAGTTACTTCATAGTTTTAAAATATTAAAATACCATGTCTAGTTAAGCTTGTCTAGTCTAATATAAAAATCATGATATGTTATCCACTTTAAATTTTCTCTTTCTCATTCTGGCTTGAAATGGGCAAGGTTAAAAGTTTTGGTACAGTTGCCACATCACTGATACCCTGTAGTGACTGGTCCGAAATTTAGGCTGTTTTTTTTTTCTTTCTTTCTTTCTTTAAGGTACTTGTAATTTCTGCAGAGTCCCTCACTGGTGACCTCCATTTGTTATTTTTAAGACTGATTCCTCTCCATACAGGCAATTTATAATGTCCCTTAGTATTCTGTTTCCAGCTTCTTTTTGCTGTAGTCAATATATTCCTTTAAAAGGTCACCCAGGACCAAGCTCTTTTCTAGACATCTCATATTATCCCTCTTGTGTGGCATCCACATCCAAGCTACAGGAAGTATTACCCCTCCCTTGCTATCGCAAGAGTCCTTTCATGGGTAGTATCTCCCTGCCTTGCTGTCAGTTAAGTAGGGCAGGTAGTTATTCTCTTGCTTCAAGATACTTTTATTTCTATTTTTTTAGTAAATCATGAACTAGCTTTGCTATTCCTCCACATCTAGAGGACTCAATCAAATTTTCAGAATGGTTTTCTTGGAGATACTCTCATGTAGTATAGCAGAAAGGGAGCGAGCCTTCCTCTAACCTAGAGGGGAAAAGAGGGCAAATGTCACAGGACTCTCACTTCTGTCAAAAGTACCCTCTCTTCTAAATCTCAAGTTTGAATGAATTCTCGGTCTTTTTTAACTAAGTGGACAGTGGATGATACTACCAGAACCATTTCTCTCATCACTTTTTTACAATTCTGGCATAGACAATTCAGCAACTCAGTTTGGAATGTAAGGGTAAGTATCCTGACTACTCTCTGAAGTCTTAGAGCTGCTAATCAATTTAAAGCTGCAATATCAGTGGAAGTCTCCTTACACTATCACCTATGGTATTTTCAAAAGTGTTGGAATAGTATCTGTCTTGCTAGTACCTTGCTCTCCTAGCCCTTAGCTCAGTATGCATGCACAAAAATATTTACTAAATAAATATTAATTGAATGGATTTGATTTTGAGGCTATTATCCATGGTTTTATAAATAGATTAACACACACCTATGGCTATTGTATATATGTATATATGTATGTATATGAATTATGTATTATGTATGTCTATGTATTACACATCAATATGCATACCTGGCTATAGTGTTATATTATTCTAGGAGATACCATTCACATTGCGGTTTATATAAATTGAGTTACAGCCTTGAGAATGTTATTTACATAGATAATAGTGAGAATATCATCCCCTCAAACTGTAAAAACCCTTGGACCAGCTACCACCTGTATGCATAAGTATCCATTCCTTTAGCATCTGATACATTTCATATATTTAATTTACCATACTTGTTAAATATCTACTATATATTAGGAGTAGGTTAGGTGATACAGATGGTGTTAGAAGTCTACAGAGATATGTAAAACAAACAAGTGATTATGAGTATATGAAAAAATGTATATAAACATAGAAAAATAATTAGAATAAATTGCATTTAAGTGCTAATAATTATTTTGTTAGGATAACTAGAAATGAATTTTAATTTTTCTGTTTACTTCTAAAAATTTCTTCATATATGCATACATGAATTTTATAATGAAAATAAATGCATTCTAAATGATCTAAGATACTTATATTTTAAGTTTTCAGATCAAGCCAACACATATTTACCACCCAATATTTAAAAATAATTTTAGCCAAAACAATTTATCCAAAAATCACCTTTTAACACCTGAGAGAAAAATCCATCAACTTGAAAATTGGATAACAGGCAATAAGTTGGAAGACTGGGCTATGCTAATTTAGTTGTTTATGATCCTTTGACACCAAGGAAACATCAATAGCTTAAAGTATTGGCTGAAATTGAAGCTGAAAATTTATTTGAGCAGTCTTTTATAAGGACTATCTAGAATAATTAGCATATTGTAAACACACTGAAACATTTCTGGTCACTTCCACAAGTTTTTTTTTTTTAATTCTTCTATCATTGCAATTTAAAAAATCATCAGAATGGATTGTTGCTGAAAATAAGCTATTTATTTATCTTCTCTTTGTCTAGCATGTAATGAGTAAGCAGTATGATCATTAGTTAATGATTTAAAAACTTACTAATGGTAAATTTCAATCACATCCTATAAGAATGAGAAAAAAGAAAATTGGCCACATTGTCAACATCTTGGGTCACTTCAATACTCGTCTCAGCACTTAATATGAACTCTTAACCCAACAGTATAGATTTTTTGAGTTTTGAGTTTATTGATCACTGAAGTTTTGCCATGAAACGAAAAGCACCTCAGAGAAAAACTATTGAATCTTAGACCTTAGGAAAACACCCATTTCACTAAAGTCTATGAAGAGAATTATGTCATATTTATTTATGAGTTGTAATATCAATTTGTCAGTGTCCTGACAACAACACATGAACAACACATCCAAACAGTGTGATTCACATCCCAAAGTACATTTTTGAATATCAGATTATAATGCATATGACAAATGTTATATTATTACTCAGTAAACAAATAATCTGGTGCTAGAGACATAAGAGATCTTAAGTTTAGATATAATAAGCTAGGCTAAAATTATGAAATAACTACTTATGAATTAATTATAATTCAAAATTTTGCACAGTAACTTGCACACTAATAGTTTCAATAACAAAATAATAAACACAGGGATGCCCGGGTGGCTCAGTCAGTTAAGCCACTGCCTTCAGCTCAGGTCATGATCCCGGGGTCCTGAGATCGAGTCCCACATCAGGCTCCTTGTCCAGTGGGGAGCCTGCTTCTCTCTCTGCCTCTGCCTGCCACTCTGCCTGCTTGTGCTCTCTCTCTGACAAATAAATAAATAAAAATCTTTAAATATATATATATATATACACACACACACACAAAATATAATAAATTTTGTTTTCAAAATAAAATCTGTTTTTTGAGTTAAAAATTTGCATTTAGGCTATGATTAAACTAATCAGCCTATTCCAAGAAATGCACTTAAAAATAATAAAAGCAAATACTTTGTCAGCCTTTATTTATTCATTTGACAGGGAGAGAGATCACAAGTAGGCAGAGAGGCAGGCAGAGACAGAGAGGGGGGAAGCAGGCTCCCTGCTGAGCAGAGAGCCCAACGTGGGGCTCGATCCCAGGACCTTGGGATCATGACCCGAGCCGAAGGCAGAGGCCTTAAACCACTGAGCCACCCAGGTGCCCCTACTTTGTCAGCCTTTAAAGGAAATGCACATTAGCACTCTCTGACTCTTAGAAGGAGCTGAAGGATGAGGGTGTGTGTGTGTGTGTGTATACACATCCCCATATTCTCCATATTTGTTTATAACTTTTTTTAATAGGTTAATAAAATTCTATCTTTTTAACTTCAAAAGCCAGAGGCTTAAAGGGTCCATAATATAAGTTTTTGGTAGTATTATTTTTCCTCCTAGCATCTTGATTTCTTTGTAATATTCATTATGTTGGTAACAGAAAAAATGAACCTCAGTTCAGTCAGCTAAAACTCTTTTCATAAGTACATGACACATAGTCTAAAGTTTTGATGAGCTGAGGCATAACTCAAAATTTATGTGATTTTTTTCTTTTTTAAAAATTTCATAACTTATTTTTGAATTTGCAAGAATATGTACAAATACCCCAAATCTGAAAGCAAATGGTCTGTTCCTCCTATAAACAGAGCTTATATAAGTATCATAGATAGAAAGGAACCTCACATTTCCTTTTCAGTTATATCTGCAATATCAATGTCTCAAACCACAAATGATTAAAGAATAATTTTTTTAAAATTTCAGGTGTGATGTGTAAATGATGCCAATATATTAAAGGGTCACAGATTACCATGAACTGGTTATCAAATAATGTACTAATTTTTGCTCTATGTAATGCTACACTGTAAAATTCAGGATAATTGTTCTAGTTTGGGGAACTTTTATGAAAGTGTCTATTACATAAGTCCATCTATATGGCAGAGGACAAATGTGACTTCCAGAGGTATTATTACTAGAAACATCAGTACAAACAAGACAAGAATCAGCCACGTTCTGCTCAGTCAGCTGGTATTATGGACATCACATCAATCTATGTGAAGAACTTACTCAGAAACCTCAATCAGTAATATGGGACATAAACTATCACCTTCACTGTTTCCCCTCACTGATCTGTCATTTAACATTTCAGGAGAAATAGATATCCAATACTGTTAAAATATTAAAAACATTCAATGAAACTTTACCACTTAAGTGCTCTTCTTAACTGCTACTATTTATGTAAGTGCTATGTTAAATAGAATATTTTACTGTGAATACTGATTTGGTCACATTTAGTGACATGTTTAGTAACATTTAATGAAAACATTTCAAATTCACAGAGATGTCTTTAAGTGATCTTTGTTTTGTACAGTTAATTAATAACACTATATTTTGCTAAATGTTGTTTTGTTCATCCTTAAAACTAGAATATAAAATAACACACAGGTAGTACTAAATTTACAGATATGAAAAATTTGACTCAATCTGTATTAACCACAATGTTGTAATTTCACATCTTTGAAAGAAAAATATTTTAATTTTATAGAAATCTTAATTGGCTTTCATTGATTCTCAGATGTCAGAGTATAAATCTGTAACTTAGAAAGGTAAAATGATTTTCATTAGTTTTCATTGATCATTGGAAGAAAAATATAGGTCATGTATCTCTGGAATCAACAATTTACCACTGTTATCAGGAACCAAAACCTAGTCTTGGTATATTATATTAGATTTTTCTTTAATGTCTTTAAGGTTTATAAAGAGAGACAAGTTAAATGAAAATAATTATAAGTGAGTTTACCCATTAGAATGTGTCCATTTTATTATAAAATTAGAAGAATGTCACTTATTGAAAGTCAAGATATTCTTATTTTCATTTGTACAACTGTTCATTCATACAGTAAATTGTCTACATTTCAGGCATTGGATGGGCAGTGAGGCAAAATGATGAACAAAATATACAAAGTCCCTTCCCTCATAGATCTCAAAGCTAGTATATGTATATATACATATATATATATGGAAAAAAGTAATCATTAAAAATAATTGTGGTAGATATTATCATTTAAGAAAGATATTATAAAAAAGAAAGAAAGATACTATAGAGGTACAGAACCAAGTCATCCAACAGTGAATAGGTGTCAAGGAGAAACTTTCAGAAAAGAGTAATATCTAATTATTTAACATTAAGAATGAGTAAGAGTGAAGCTATCAACAGGATGGGAATATGAGATCTGAGATGCAAGTGGGAATAGTATGGTCTATTAGAAGAATTGAATATGGATTTTTTTTTTAATGGCTTGAGCATGATCCAGGGAGTAGCAGGATGAAGATACAAGACATGGTCACTTCATGAAAGGTTTTGTAAGCAATGTCTTAGAGTTTGGACTTTATCTCAAATAAATACATGAAAACCAACTATCATAGCCAGGCTCCAAGACAATACCTAGAGATCTTTACCTCCTATTATTCACATCATTTGAAATCCTCTTCCACAATTAGTCAGTGCTGACCTATGTAAACAATAGAATATAGTGAAAGTGATAAATAAGTTTTGAAATTAGGTCATAAAAATCAGTGAAGAGTTCTGCCTTGCTTTCTTAAATCACTTACTCTGGGGTAAACTAGCCACTACACTGTGAAGGCACTCAGACAGCCCTACGGAGAGACCAGCTTATAATCAGCAACTTCACAGCCATGTAAGTGAGCCTTCTTAGGAGTGGATACTCTAGCCTCAATCAAGTTTTCATCTACCTGCTGCTTCAGCCAAGTCACCACAACCTCAGAGATGTCTCAGGCCAGAACTTTCCAGCCAAATCACTCCTAAACTTGGGCCCACACAAACGGTGAAGAAAAGGAAGTGATTCTTTTGTGGTTTTAAGCAACAAAGTTTGGTGTGATTTCTTATATAGCATTAGTTAATGAATTAACCTATTAAAAATTTAATAGGTTTAAATTTAAACCTATTTTATTAAATTTATTAAATTTAAACGTGGAATTTAAACATGGAATTTAAACGTGGTATGCCATGATCAGATTTACATATCAGAAAAATCTCTTTGGCTACATTGTGTAGAAAGGCTACAGAAAAGCAAAATGTGAGGCAAGTAGACTATTTTAGTATTTCAGATAAGAAGTGATGGTGCCCTAAACTAGAATAAATAAATATTTATTATTTTTGCATTTATCTTCATTGCTACATTTACATTTATTGATATTTTTAAAATAAAATATAGATTCCTTCTGGACAACTCTTAGAATAAAAAATGAAAATTTAAAATCAATTATCATCTAGACTTCTCATTTAATTCAACACTCAAAAAAATCATAAAAGTACAAGTAAGTAAAAGTTTTATTTAATCAACAATTATTTGTCAAAGCTTTGTCAAATGAAAATAGACTCTGACACTTTCCTGCCTCTTAAAGTCCATGTAAGTTATTCAGCAGACTGACAAAGACCCTCCAAAGTGCTAACACCTACTGGCATTGTCACCTTAACTCTGCAATGACTTTGGAAGTCTCTGCTGTGGTAGTGTACAAAAACCACACTCAGCAGCAATTGCCAAAATGATCCACTTTACTTTGTCAGGCCTGTAGCAGATGCAACACAATTTGCCAAAGCACAAGAGAGTAACGTGGAGATTGGGTCTTTACTTTCCCTACAATTATCTGTGGTATTTGCAATATCGATTTAATTCTCTATTCTAATGGCAAATTATTTTCTTTGATTGCCAGTGTTTTTGGGATTTGCATAAATCCTAAGTCTTTTTTTTTTCAAGGAAAGCTGGTTTTATTGGGAGCTTGCTTAATGCTTTTCAATAAGGTACCAAACATCCCCACTATGCTTGACCTCTTTCCTCATATTTAAGTTACAGTTCCAAGATGTTATAAGTTCTCTTTCTTAAGACTAAAAATATATTTATTATGTTAAGGGAGTTTTAAAAAAGTACATTGGAATGCAAGAAGAACATAAAGTGAGATGTTAAACGCCCTTTATTTAGATTTTTGCCTGAAAAAAAAAATGCTTTCTTAAGAATGCCATAAATGAGCAAAGCTTCTGAACCAAAGTTTTTCCAAATTTTTTTCCACTGTATTCATGACTACAATTATACCTACTCTGCTCCCTCCTTTCCCTCCCTCTAATTCCCACCATTCTCTCTGAATAGATACCATACAATTTTAAAAACTTTAGCATTTACCTCATCCAAATGACTCCTTTTTACAAATAAATAAACTAAGATCAAGATGGATCAAGTCTGGATTAAATATCCAGACTAACATGACTCAATCTGGTGTCAAGGCTAAGTCTAAATTTGAGTTTCCTAAATTTTGTTTCAAAGTCAGCTTCCTCGCTCTGATACCTGGGAGCTCTGCTGCATTCAGACATCCCTGATCTTTTTGTGTCCCCATGGGTCCTGAGACCACACGAGGGCTCCACCCCCCCCACACCCCCCCCCACTGAGCCTCAGGAGCTTCGTACATCTATGGAGCAGACTTCAAAAAGTTCTGATTTTATGCTCCACTGTTCTCTTACTTGCTGAGAGCTGGCCCCTCAATCATTTTTTTTTTCCCCAGTTCCTATTGCTACTTCCATAGTTCAGGTTGCCCTAATCTCTAGTCTGAATAAATTCCACCATTTCCTTGCCTACATTTATAGTCAAGTTCAATTCATTGACCACACTAGAAGTAGAGTCCCCCTTTTAACATATAGATCTGAATGTCAATCCCATCTTAATATTCTTTAATAACTCCTCAGTGCCTTCAAGATAAAGTCCAAATTCACTGATTTATCTTTTTTTAATGTCCTTTATTTCTTTCAAATTATATTCAAGTTATTTTTCCTTCAATTTTGAAAATGAATAAATAATCATGTTGTTTAACATTTATCAAATGCCTATTCCAACAAATGGTGATCTTAAACCCATGGCAGGCATGTTGCTAAGTTCTTTACAAAGTTCACTGAGAGAGAGTAGAGCTATGTGGTTAAGTGATGAGCCATGATATCATTATCTAGCTTCAGTCCCAGCTCAACCTATTACTAGCTGTGTGTTACTAACCTCTTTGCCCTGCCTCACCTGCTGGGGAACTGAAACAAATTAGCACATATAAAACCTGACAAAAAGTGAGCACTTAAGAATAGTGACTATTAATTCTTCCTGCAACTCTATGGGGAAGTTACTTTTATTATCTTCACTTTACATTTGAGAAAATTATCATGGAGAACATTTCTTCAAAGTCTTGACAGGACCAAGCATATACACTTAGATATATTGTTCTATGACTTATGCAAATTACTGTTTTGTGTTAAGGCATGATTATCCTGCATATGGTAAAACTGCCCAGTGAATAAACACAGACAGGACACAGACACTGAGAAGAATAGCCATAAAAGAAGAGGATGGGATAAGCACTCAGGGTTTTTTTGCTTGTTCAGTCTTGACTTTATATCTAAGAAGGCACTCTCATAAAGTAGGTAAATATTGTACAAATTTGTTCCCCTGAGAAGCAGATGCCAAGCCAAAGTGAGGAGTACAAATTATCTTGGAAAGTAGTATCTATGGAGACAGGGAAAATGAGGATTGGGCAGGAGGCATTGCCAGAGAGTGGTGCAGATCTGACAAAGTCTCTGCCAGCCCAATTGGGAGCCTCAGAACAGAGATCTCACATTTGAGACATCCCCTGTTGAAAGGAAATGGAGAGGTACTTGCAGGACATTTTGGCTTAGTCACTTACTGAGGCTACTCTGAGGAGAAGATGGCTACAGCTCAAGCTGGAGTGGACCTGAAAGTCTTAACAGATGGTTCTCATGGCTGGGCAATGAGTCCTTCTTTAAAGGGGAGCTAACCTGTCCATGTCTGCATTGTCTGCCACAGATGGTGAGAGCCACTCAATCACTAGCCAAGAGTAGGAATGAAAGACTAGACTGGTGTCAAGATGTTTTTATCCTGGAGTTCCAAATGGAACGGGGAAATCAGTAAAAATATGAAGAATCACACTATATTCTGAGTTTGTTTCACTGTTTTCTGACACCTAGTTTTAGTAAAATCTTTTAAATGTTGGTATTCTCTTAGCAATGGAAGATCAAAAGGAGCGCCATTTGACTACATTAGGTTAGAATGTTACAAAAGGAATAAGTAGTAGCACTAGAGAACAAGATAGTCCCTAATAATCTGAACAAACTTCTATCAACAAGGCCAGTTTAGGCTGTGCTTCAATAACTATATGACTTCAACGTATCAATGACTTATAACACAAAGGTTTATTTCTCACTCATCATACATGTCTACCACTGGTTGCCTGCTGCTTTTTCATGTCATCTTCTTTTAGGACACAATATGTATCCTCATCAGAGGAGAAGGGAAAAGAGAGAATAGCTAAGCATGTTCCAACTCTTAAAGCATCTACCAGTAAGTAACATCTTTCATTTTTGTTCATATTTCATTGACCAAAACACAACATATGGGTGCACCTGAATTCAGTTTTATGGCCAGGTATAATCTTTCCACAGAGAAGAACAGAACATACAAGTGAACAATAACACAGTCTATGACAAAACCCAGGGAGGAGACCACCTCAGTGAATATGGGTGTCAGCACCCCTTAGTGTCAGGCTTCATCTCCCATGAGGGAATTATTTTATTTAGGGTCAATCTTAAATCTTCTTGATTTATATCCTATACGGAAGGTTTTCCCAAAGAACAGTGAAAATAAAAGCCACTTTGAAATTTTAATTTTGTAAAATTGCTCTCCCTTATAATTCAGTAAATTGTAACATGGGGATCTCAGCTTCTGATATGCTGTAGATTATGATATATGATGAAGTATAATGATAAGAGAGAGAGAGAGAACAAGCAGGGAGAATAGCAGAAGGAGAGGGAGAAGCAGACTCTCTGCTGAGTAGGGAGCCCAATGTAGGGCTCTATCCCAGAACCCAGGGATCACGATCTGATCTGAAGGTAGATGCTTAACTGACTGAGCCATCCAGGTAACTGATGAAAAATATTTTAAAATTTAAAAGGACTATATAAAGGTGGACTATTATTGTTATGACACTGTAATTGGTATTGACTCCCCTTTCTTTTGAACCCAAATGGTTTCTTAGATTCCCATGTCCCTACACACTATAATCCTCTCTACATATAGATCATCTTGAAAAAGAAAAGCAATTTTAGAAGTACCTAAGAAATCCTCAATAAAAGGAAATGGAGAATTTAAACAATCTGTAAAAGAAGGAGAGAAAAGGCATTTCATACAGATATTAGAATTGTTATCAACAGACAAGTTTCATTTAAGACACTTTTTTTTTCACTTGGTATGTAATGCATTAAAAATGAAGAAGAGTGAAAATTGTTTCCACAAAGTGAAAGAAACACAGAGAAATAAATGTAATGTCTAAAATATAAAGCTTCATAGCATCATTATTCTTTCATTAAGATGTAAGCAATGTTCTAGGAAATGTTGCGGTCCTAATTACAATATGATGGAATATACATTTGTCTTGAAAATAACACACTTGAGAAATATGTAATAGCCATCGTAAGAGCCAAAACTTTAAAAAAGGACACAAATATGTTGTGTTATATTTCAGCATCTCATAAATAATACCTAAAGAGTTCAGGCTAGATATTTCAAAGGAAGATGGGATGCTTTGAAAATGAGCTAACCTTATTTTAAAATTTCATTCTATGTATTTTAGTGAAGAAATACCTATATTTCTATGGAAATAATTTCTCTAATAATTAGACACTAGGGATGGCCCAGTTGGTTAAGTGTCTGACTCTTGGTTTCAACTGAGGTTGTGATCTCATGTGAGCCCTGTGTTGGGTTCCACACTCATTATGGAATCTGTTTCACATTCTTTCTCCCTCTCTCTCCCCCTCTACCCCTCCCTGCTCTTTCTCTGTCAAATAAATAAATAAAATCTTAAAAAAAATAGAGACTAAATGAGTTAATTGCTTCAAATTTTTAATAGTCAAAAACTCTACAAGCTTTATAATAGAAAATCATTGCATAAATTGGTATTTGCTTTCTTATGGCATTATGCAGATCCAGAAACATGATAATATACTGTGGTATATACGTATCTACACATTTCTTCACTGAATTACATGTGATAACGTATGGCCTAAAAGGGAATTGTAACTATTACAGATATTTATGTTGGAATCATAGCCTAGTATTGACTCAGATATCTAGAGAGATGTTTTCCAGCAATTTCAATCACCTCAAAACCCACTATATTTATTGAGAAAACACAAAGGTTTGAGCTGTCAAATCAGATTCACACAAATCTTAAATTTACGCAGTAACAAGCTTGTAATGTAATCAAACAGCACAAGCAAAGCAGGGAAATACCCGGAATGATTAACACAACTTCCCAGGCCTTTCTTATCATTCAGGACACACTGGCCCATATTATCAAATGAAGCCTCTAAGAGATATGCACAATCATGTGGCTTACCCAAAAAGGAGCTCTTTTAGCATGAAACATCTCCATTTTAAATAAAGAGTGTGACATAGTATATACATGGCATGGGGGGAGGCATGCCACATAAATTTATAGATTCTAGGTTTACTTTCCATAAGCACACAGTCATTTTGCTATGCAGTCCATAGATAATGATTCTCCCACTAGCACACACAATTAATGTGTCCTGGTGGTCTGTCACTAGCATATTTTAAAGAAATTTCATTTCCAGGCTGTCCTCAGTAAAGGAAGGCCTGCAGTCCTTCTCCTGATTATTCCCTCCCCATTTTTCTATAAATAATAATGATAAATATCATTTATTGGAAAAATAAGTGTGGTAGAGACAAGGGAAGTGAAAGAAAACAGAAAAGATAATGCAGAAGTGACAAGAAAAGTGATCAAGAGGCAAAAGGAGTTGGGGGGGTAGGTGGGCAATGGCAGGCCATGAAAACCCAAAATGGAAGAGATGAGCAACTACCACAGCAACTGTGACACACAACAGAAGTGCCATGGTAGTGGTTCCTAGCAACGGCATTACTTAGAGAGGAAAAGAGAAAGCTAGCAATCATAATAATTGCTAATATTTACTAATCCCCTACTATGTGCCAGGTACTATCCCTTGTCCTTGATGTGCCTTATTTCATTTAATCATCACAGTTTAGAGGCGTTCTACTATTTTACAGAAATAGATGGCAAATCATTTGCCTAAGCTGTTGCAGGTAAGAAAGGAGCAAAGTCGGACTCAAATTCAGTTCAATGACACAAGATCCAATATACTGAATTGCTGCAATCTGGTATGGATGTGCTATGTAGCAGGATAACCAAGGCTGTCACTCCAACTCGGGGCATCTCAGTGGGACAGTAAGGAAAGAGGGACAGAGTATATTTGACTAGGTGAGTACTCTGAGTGTCAGACAGACAATTTGAAGTGATCAGTATATAGATGGTGACAAAAGTTTGGGAAATAGATAAGATGACTCTAGGACAGTGTGTAGAATGAGAAGAAAATAGAGCTGTGTTAAGAACACTAGGGAAATAATTTTAAAAGCGTAGCCCATGAAAAAAACTAAAGAATGGACAAAGAAGGGAAAATAGTAACTAGAAAAAAAAAAAGTGGTATCCTAGAACCCAAGAAGAGAGAATATCACCAGAACTGGGAAGTCAACTGATGAACAAAAAGGTAAGAAAAATCGAAGTGAATAGAGTACACTGGTATTAGAATAAAAGCATGTTGCTCAATACTGAGAGTAGTTTACTAGAGTAAAACATTGAAGACAGTGGGCAGAAGATTAAGAAATGAATGAGAGGTGAGGAAGATAAAGTAAAAATAAAAGGCTTTAGTTGAAAAAAACACTCTATCAAATAGGCTGGTAGCTAAAACTAAGCATGTGAAGATAAAACATTTTTGTTTGTTCTTGTTTATTAATATTATCACTTTCTTAAGGAGACTTTTAAATATGTTTTTACATGCTAATAGGAAATAGCCTGAAATAAGGAGATGCTAAAGATACACAGGAAGATAAATTATTTAATTAATGAAGTATATTAGTTTCTTCTTTAGTGAGAATTAATTATATTATATTATATTATATTATAACCCTGTTTACATTGATTCACAATATTCCCAGGCTTCATAAACTCACTTGGAACTGGTGGGGGAGGGGTGGGTAGGGGTGCAGAGTTGTTTCTGGTTTATGTTCCATGTGAGAATAATCCACCTAAGGTTCCCAAAATTATCATGAAGATTTGTTAATAACTAAGTAAAGCTAGAAATCCCCTACCCAGTCATTTAGAGATATTTCTCTGGACCTGAATGCCCAGGTATCCAAGGGGAATGAGACATTCTACTAGACCCAAGGTCAAGGCATGAAAATTTCAATACAAGCTATAGCAACTTAGATGTCTCTAGGGTTCACACATTCGCCTAATATTTAGTTTCTTCTTTGTTTCTATCCCTTGCATCACTGAGAAGAGTGGCCTGAATTGGACATGAAGCACTCACAGTGACAGCAGGCAAAGGATCCCTCTGTCCATTCGGGACCCATTCCACATTCTTAGTCCTGAGCCATGAAAGGCTGTTTGAGGTCCAGGGGTTTCAGTGCTTCATATGCTTATGTGTAGTCTGCAGACCCAAGAGCCCAGTTAAGGCAAGAGTCACTGAGTTCCTAATGAGGAACTAATGAGTTCTAGGTTTTCAAAGGTTTTGGCATGAAAAACCAAACCATAGAGTAACAACTCTAGGCCATGAATGGAGAGAGAAACAAGCACATGCAAAGATGATGGAAAGGTAGCCTGTCAAAGAGCAGGTGGAAGGATCTGGG
Organism: Taxidea taxus jeffersonii; assembly: GCA_003697995.1. NCBI lineage: Eukaryota > Metazoa > Chordata > Mammalia > Carnivora > Mustelidae > Taxidea > Taxidea taxus. The sequence continues at coordinate 45,188 of ML103109.1, forward strand.
AGAAAGCTGGCATATTCAGGCTACACCTACTGGATACAACATTTAGAATTCTGACATCTTTTTAACTGCATCAGCAAAACCTTAAACAGAGCAATGACTTCTTTCCTTAGTTATCCTTTTGGCCAGAACGTTTAGTCTAGGAAGAATTAACAAGCTGCTAGGATGAGAAAGGGGAATCATGAGAGGTGGGGGAAGGGGTTGAGATGTATTCTCTCCAGCAACACAAATCTTCTGGCTGCTTTTCCCAGCAGTCAAGTCATTCTGTTGCAGGGATGATGGTGCTATGACTTAACTTCTTGCACAATTCTGGTGCAATTATTTGGAGCTAGGAAGCAAGAAGGCAGAGATTGCTCTTCTCCTTTTGGTCTAACAGAAGAGTGTTTAAGCATCTTTACTGCTCACGTTTATCCAGCAACTTCAATTCTTCTTCTCTCAATATCTTCTAACACATTCTTGTTTTAACCAATTCATCCTCGTTGGCTCTATTTTCATATAAGGCAGCCATGTCTCCAGATCAACCACAGAGTCATCTACATTGAAAATGACCTGCTGGATATCCTTCATTTCTAAATGCAAATTAGATATCAAGATTCCTACAGTTTGAAATTGTTTTCCGTCCAAAAACTTGATCTTTTCAACCTTGTTCTTTCTCTCATAGGTCTCTAACAGAGGTTTTTTTCTTCTTTCTGCTGAGTTATATATTTGGAGAACAAATACTCAAATTCACTAGTACCCTAATAGCAAGGTTCTTCTAAGGAATCCCAAAAAGTTAGTGAAGCATTTTGGCTTTCTTTTAAATCACTTGTATTCTAGTCCAATAAAAAGGCTTCATGGGACAACTTGGTACAATGGCTGGCTTCCAAGGACATTGGCTAGAAGAAGGGCCAACTCTGAAAAAGAATTCAGGAGGAAGTGGTGGTGCAAGTCTTGAGGGTGTTGGAGCAGAAGGAGCCCCCCCACCTCCGTTGCACAGAGCAGCAGAGTTGGGAAATGGTGGTAGAGGAGTAGATAGAGGAGACCCAGCCCTTGGAAGCAGAGGAGGTGGTAGAGGTGGTGGTGGTCTAGCACTTACAGAGGGTGGTGGAGGTACTGGTGGCAAAGGTCCAGGTCTCAGTAGGAGAAGAAGAGGGGGAGGGGAGGACTGGGTACTGGTAGGGTTGGTATAGGAGGAGGTGGTGATGACTTTTGCTGACTTAATGAGATGCCTTCCACAGACTGAAGTGGTGTTACCTGGTGGCTTTGTCATTATTTGGGGGACAGGGTTGGCTTAAAGAGAAGATATTCAGCTTTTTGGGTATTATCTGGTTACTTCTGAGTATCTTGCCCTCACCTTCATAGGTTTTGAGTAAAGTCTCTCTATCTGGATGAACACATTTCCGTAGGTCTCTACAGAACTGTTATTTTCAGTGGAGATACACACATCTCTCATCTCTTCACATCCTCCTCACCATCAGTGTTCTCTCTTGTGTTTGAGATTTTCATGAGTAACCACTGCATGCTCACCCTGGGTTTAAAACGACTAAAATTTAAGCCGATCCTGTAGGTTTTCAATTTTGACTGTGTGCTCCTTCAAGTGTAAAATAGTAGTTTGGTATTCTGCTTCAGTGTATTTCAATCCCACTTTTCCTTCTGTGTCTTTTGTCTTTGGGGTGATTAGACAGTTTGGACTCTGCCTGGAATCCTTCGTCCTGTTCAGTAGGGCTGTGGTCAGGCTTTTTCTTGAACAGCAACCTCCTTACGCTCATTTTTCCACATCTTCAAAATGGAGTCAGGAGATCAAATAAAAGACAAAGCCAGATAACTCCTTAGGCTTTTCTTTCCATTTGAGTTTTGTATCATCTTCCCTGCCTTCATGGCATGGCAGTATATTCATTTATTATTACTTCTATAACAAATGACCACAAACTTTATGGCATAAAATAAGATAAATTTATTCTTATTATATCACCTTCTCCTCTTCTTTGACAAAATCTCCTTCTGGCTCTCTCTTGTAAGATTACATTGCAATCTTTATGTGATTATACTTAGGACAGATTCAGAAAATCCAAAATAATCTCTCTCAAGATCCTTAATTTAATCATATCCACAAAGTCCCTCTTGTCATATAAGGTAATATTCACATGTTTCAGGGATTAGAACCTAGATATTTGGGAGGACTTACCCATTGTATTATTCTACCTACCACATGGTAACAAGTCTTATAATGTACAATAATGTCTTACCTCACTTTAAATATATGACTATAAATGACAAATATCATTCTTTAATGCTCCACAATTCCACTATACTGTATTACTTACTCTGACACTAAACAAAATGAATATTTTAAACCTCCTTCTTTGTCCAGTGATGACCTTATCTCCAGCCTCTCCTCCTTTCCACTTATTCTCTCCTCTCAAATGATCACCCTTATAAAATAGATTCAGTGTATACTTTAGTTACAAAACGTACCTGCCTACCCACAACTAGAGTTCTGTCCATCCCCCTTCTATTTTTTCTTGCAATAAATGAAATGTCCCTTTTCATATCAAACCTCTCTATTTGTGTACTAGCTCCCAATGCTGCTCACTTCTCATGAACTTGGCTCCTCCATTGTCTGCTCTTTTGCATCATTTTTAATGAATCAAATCCTAACAGCATACATATTCTAAAATATTAGTTTAGAAAACCAGCTTTTCTAAACACACTTCCCTGCAGCTATTATTCTTCTTGGCTCCCTTTCACAATACACTTATTGGGAGATGTTGTCTATTGTCTATCTTTTCTCCTTCAAAGAGATAAAGAAAAATAATGATGGACAGATTCAGAATATATTTAGAAGATGAAACACTTGTTGATCTATTTGATGCAGGAGATAAATAAAAGAAAGGAACAAGAGTAAGAGTAACTCTTAGGGTTTTTTTTCCCCTACTTGAATAATTTTGTGGTATCATTCACTTAATTGAGGAGAATAAAAAAGGAATACTTTTAAGATAAAGTTGCAATTGGAGTCAGTCTCTCCCCATATCACTCCATCATTCAACTGAAATTTCTCTTGGAACAAATGAACCCATGCTCCTATGCTAATTTCAACAGCTATTCATTGTTTTAATTCTACAGGATCTCCAGCCAAACAGTTGAATTTTTGTTTCTTCTTGAACTAATTTTTTCTTGGATTCTGTAGCATCACTCTTCCTTGGCTTTTCCCCTACCTCACTAGGTATTTCTCAGTTCCATCCATTGATCCTTCTATTATTGAAAATCCTCTGTCGTGTAAATATTGAAGTGTCCCAGAGCTATGCCCTGGGTGTTTTCTTTCTCTCTTTTTTTTTTTTTTCCTTTTTTCTTAATGTCTCCTAAAATTATTTTACCTGTTCTCATGGCTTTACAACCCATATACTATTGGGTCTCAAATATTAATGGCAGCACTAACCTCTCTTCTGAACTCTAAACTCATATTTCCGACTGCCAATTAGACATCCCCACTTGCATGTCTAATAACCATCTCAGATTTAACATGCCCAAAACTTAACTCTGATTCCATCTCAAAAAAAGAAAGAAATTTTGCCATTTGGAATGTCATGCATGGAGCTAAAAAGTATTATGCTAAGCAAAATAAGTCAGTCAAAGAAAGAAAAATACCATGTGGTTTCATTAATATGTGCAATTTAAGAAATGGAACAAACAAGCAAAGAGGGGGGAGCAAGAGAGAAGCAAACCAAGAAAGGGACTCTTGACTGTAGATAACAAACCAATGACTGCCAGAAGGGAGATGGGGGGGGGAGCAGGGAGGATGGGTTAAGTACATTATGGGAAATAAGGAGTGTACTTGTTGCGATGAGCACTGGGTGTTATATGGAAGTGTTGAATCACTGTGAAACTAATATTATACTGTATGTTAACTAACTAGAATTGAAATAAAAAGTTAAGAAAGATAAAAGGACCCACCCAGGTACCCATTATCTAACAGATTACCAATCTATCTAATAGATTGTTTTAATATCTTAATATTTTCCAAAGCATTTATTACTAAATGAAACTAATCATATTTTCCTATCAGCTCATTATCTCCTCCATCCTAAAGAATATAAGCTTTCTGAGAATAGGATATTAAGATACATGTTATTCATTCCTGTGACCCAAGAAGCTAAACCAGTACCAGGTACAAAGTAGACAATAAATAGTTATAAAATAAAAGAGTGAAAAATGAAGGCTTTGGCAGCTGGTATACTAAGCATGGCTGAAAGAATTAGCCTAAGATAGAAAGACAGCATTTTTTTCTCTGCTACCTCGTTAGTGTAATTTGGTAGTTGAGGAAAGTAAGGAAATTTTAGAGAGTTTCTCCTGATGATGGTCATTGTTTGGAAAAATGAGAGTAGGACCCTGACTTCCAACTAGTAAACTGGATGAAATTTAATCTACAGATATGTGTGTGTGTGTGTGTGTGTGTGTGTGTGTGTGTGTGCATGTGTGTCTGTGCGCAAGCATGTGTGTTGGAGTTTTTCTTCTTTGTTTTGCCTTACATAGAGCACAAAAGACTGAAGTAAATTTTAATATTTATTAGTTAAGAGATTTGACAAAATACATATTTCTAGGTTTTCTTTTATGAATAAAATACCTGGCATCCTTCGACCCACATTCTAGCATGACAACTATCTAGTAGAGGTGAGTGGTAGTTGTCCCATTTAGATAGGACTTACAAGTGCCAACTATGTCCACTTCACTGATTTCACCCTGTCTCAGGTCCTGTGCATTCAATTTTCCTGAATTAAAGCTGGAAATGCAAATATTTAGCATCATACTAAAGAAGTGTTCTACTACCAAAAACTATCTAGATAATCTCAAGTCACTCTGTGTATAAAGCTTCATTTCCAAAGGGCAACTTGGAACTTTATTGACTTTACTTAATACTTAGTTGTCATGATACTCCATTCTATAAGAAAAAGATTATAGGATAAGCGTAATGTTAGGTTAGACTCTGTTAACAGCTATTTAAAATAACTATTTTTTTTAGCAAACGACATCATGTGTTCTTGTTTAACGCCATTGTTGTGTGTGTGTGTGTGCATGTTTAATGTGCAGGTTGTATGGTGCAAAGGTAAATAGTCCTCTCTATAAAGCAAACATGTAAAACATGAGTTTCAGTGTGCTGTACTGAAGCCCGGTCTTAACTTTGGTTTTGTTCCAAATATAGCCTAAATTTTAGACTTTGCCCTTTGCTCATATTATGACATCTCAATCTGTATGCTGATTTTGTGCTATATCTCCAAACTGCTGTTTCTACATACCCCCAAAAGTTTTGCCTCATTGCTTTAAATTTTATGTGCCCAATGACTAAATTCATTAAGCATGAGAATTGATAAACTGGCCACTCAGACTTGCAAGATATTCAAGTTGACAGGAAGTCAAAGAGGATTAATATAAAATTTACATACATCCCAAGCTTACAGAAACATGGTCATCTAATAGCAAAACTTACAAGTCTTAGTGACAAAGAGAAAATCCTGAAAGCACCCTGGGACAAGAGGTGTGTAACATACAATGGTAAAAATATTAGATTGGCAGCAGAATTATTCAAAGAGACCTGACAGGCCAGAAAGAACTGGCATGATATATTCAGAACACTAAATGAAAAAACATGCAGCCAAGAATATTATATCCAGCTAGGCTATCATTGAAAATAGAAGGAGAGATAAAGAGCTTCCAGGACAAACCAAAATTAAAAGTATTTGCAAACACCAAACCAGCTCTATAGGAAACATTGAAAAGGGTCCTCTAAGCAAAGAGAGAGCCCAGAAAGAGACAATATACAGTAATAGTCTCCTTAAAGCCAATGCAATGACACTAAATTCATATCTCTCAATAGTTACCCTGAATGTAAATTTGCTAAATGCCCCAATTAAAAGACATTGGGTATAAGAATGGATTTTTTTTTCTATTAAAACATTTTTTTTAATTAAGCTTTTTTTAAATTTAAACATATAATGTAACCCCACCACCCTCTCCCAACCCATCTCCTCCCCACCCCGCTCAGTTTGTTTTATGGCATTAAGAGTCTCTTTTGCTTTGTCTCCATCCCAATCCCATCTTGTTTCATTTTTCCTTTTCCTACCATCTTAACCCCTTAATTATCAGGGAGATCATGTGACAGTGGTCTTTCTCCAGTTGACTTATTTCGCTAAGCATAATACGCTCTAGTTCCATCCATGTCGTCGCAAATGGTAAGATTTCATTTCTTTTGATGGCTGCACAGTATTCCATTGTATTTATATACCACTTCTTCTTTATCCATTCATATGTTGATGGACATCTAGGTTCTTTCCATAACTTGGCTATTGTGGACATTGCTGCTATAAACATTCAGGTACACGTGCCCCTTTGGATCACTACGTTTGTATCTTTAGGGTAAATACCCAGTAGTGCAATTGCTGGGTCATAAGGTAGCTCTATTTTCAATTTTTTGAGGAACCTCCATGCTGTTTTCCAGAGTGGTTGCACCAGCTTGCGTTCCCACCAACAGTGTAGGAGGGTTCCCCTTTCTCCACATCCTCGCCAGCATCTGTCATTTCCTGACTTGTTCATTTTAGCCATTCTGACTGGTGTGAGGTGGTATCTCATTGTGGTTTTGATTTGTATTTCCCTGATGCCCAGTGATATGGAGCACTTTTTCATGTGTCTGTTGGCCATCTGGATGTCTTCTTTGCAGAAATGTCTGTTCATGTCCTCTGCCCATTTCATGATTGGATTATTTATTCTTTGGGTGTTGAGTTTGCTAAACTCTTTGTAGATTTTGGATACAAGCCCTTTATCTGATATGTCGTTTGTAAATATCTTCTCCCACTCTGTCAGCTGTCTCTTGGTTTTGTTGACTGTTTCCTTTGCTGTGCAAAAGCTTTTGATCTTGATGAAGTCCCAATAGTTCATTTTTTCCCTTGCTTCCTTTGCCTTTGGCATTGTTCCTAGGAAGAAGCTGCTGCGGCTGAGGTCAAAGAGGTTGCTGCCTGTGTTCTCCTCAAGGATTTTGATGGATTCCTTTCTCACGTTGAGGACCTTCATCCATTTTGAGTCTATTTTCGTGTGTGGTGTAAGGAAATGGTCCAATTTCATTTTTCTGCATGTGGCTGTCCAATTTTCCCAACACCATTTGTTGAAGAGGCTGTCTTTTTTCCATTGGATGTTCTTTCCTGCTTTGTCGAAGATTAGTTGACCATAGAGTTGAGGGTCTATTTCTGGGCTCTCTATTCTGTTCCATTGATCTATATGTCTGTTTTTGTGCCAGTACCATACTGTCTTGATGATGACAGCTTTGTAGTAGAGCTTGAAGTCTGGAATTGTGATGCCACCAACGTTGGCTTTCTTTTTCAATATTCCTTTGGCTATTCGAGGTCTTTTCTGGTTCCATACAAATTTTAGGATTTTTTATTTCATTTCTTTGAAAAAATTCGATGGGATTTTGATAGGCATTGCATTAAATGTGTAGATAGCTTTAGGTAGCATAGACATTTTCACAATATTTATTCTTCCAATCCATGAGCATGGAACATTTTTCTATTTCTTTGTGTCTTCCTCAATTTCTTTCATGAGTACTTTATAGTTCTCTGAGTATAGATTCTTTGCCTCTTTGGTTAGGTTTATTCCAAGGTATCTTATGGTTTTGGGTGTAATTGTAAATGGGATTGACTCCTTAATTTCTCTTTCTTCTCTCTTGTTGTTGGGGTAAAGAAATGCAACTGATTTCTGTGCATTGATTTTATATCCTGACACTTTACTGAATTCCTGTACAAGCTCTAGCAGTTTTGGAGTGGAGCCTTTTGGGTTTTCCACATATAGTATCATATCATCTGCAAAAAGCGATAGTTTGACTTCTTCTTTGCCGATTTGGATGCCTTTAATTTCTTTTTGTTGTCTGATTGCTGAGGCTAGGACTTCTAGTACTATGTTGAATAGCAGTGGTGATAGCGGACATCCCTGCCGTGTTCCTGACCTTGACGGAAAAGCTCTCAGTTTTTCTCCATTGAGAATGATACTTGCCATGGGTTTTTCATAGATGGCTTTGATAATATTGAGGTATGTGCCTTCTGTCCCTACACTTTGAAGAGTTTTGATTAGGAAGGGATGTTGCACTTTGTCAAGTGCTTTTTCAGCATCTATTGAGAGTATCATATGGTTCTTGTTCTTTCTTTTGTTAATGTATTGTATCGCATTGATTGATTTGCAGATGTTGAACCAACCTTGCTGCCCTGGAATAAATCCCACTTGGTCGTGGTGAATAATCCTTTTAATGTACTGTTGGATCCCATTGGCTAGTATTTTGGTGAGAATTTTCGCATCTGTGTTCATCAAGAATATTGGTCTGTAATTCTCTTTCTTGATGGGATCCTTGTCTGGTTTGGGGAGCAAAGTGATGCTGGCCTCATAAAATGAGTTTGGAGGGACGCCTGGGTGGCTCAGTTGGTTAAGCGGCTGCCTTCGGCTCAGGTCATGATCCCAGCGTCCTGGGATCGAGTCCCACATCGGGCTCCTTGCTCGGCAGGGAGCCTGCTTCCTCCTCTCTCTCTGCCTGCCACTCTGTCTGCCTGTGCTCGCTCCTGTGCTCTCTATCTGACAAATAAATAAATAAAATCTTAAAAAAAAATGACTTTGGAAGTTTTCCTTCCATTTCTATTTTTTGGAACAGTTTCAGGAGAATAGGAATTAATTCTTCTTTAAATGTTTGGTAGAATTCCCCTGGGAAGCCATCTGGCCCTGGGCTTTTGTTTGTT
>ML103109.1:58928-71252 GCA_003697995.1 Taxidea taxus jeffersonii
TAATGTTGTTTTGTCTTATGGCATCACTTATCTCTCGAATTCTCCCCTCGTGGTCCAGTAGTTGTTTGTCTCTCTCTTGCTCAGCTTCTTTATTCCCTGCCATTTGGTCTTCTATATCACTAATTCTTTCTTCTGCCTCATTTATCCTAGCAGTAAGAGCCTCAATTTTGATTGCACCTCATTAATAGCTTTTTTTATTTCAACTTGATTAGACTTTAGTTCTTTTATTTCTCCAGAAAGGGCTTTTATTTCTCCTGACAGCGTTTCTCTAATATCTTCTATGCCTTTTTCGAGCCCAGCTAGAACCTTGAGAATCGTCGTCCTGAATTCCAGATCTGATATATTACCAGTGTCTGTATTGATTAGGTCCCTAGCCTTCGGTCCTGCCTCCTGTTCTTTTTTTTGTGGTGAGTTTTTCTGCCTTGTCATTTTGTCCAGATAAGAATCCGCTGTTCTCCTTGTTAAGTGAACTTGGTCTTGGCTGGATTTCTAGTTAATCTTCTGGGGGAGGGGCCTGTTGTAGTGATTTTAAAGTGTCTCTGCCCCAGGCAGAATTGCACTGCCCTTACCAGGGGCCGGGCTAAGTAATCCTCTCAGGTTCGCTTTCAGGAGCTTTTGTTCCCTGAACGCTTTCCGTAGAGTTCCAGAGGACGGGAATGAAAATGGCGGCCTCCCAATCTCCGGTTCGGAGGAGCCAGGAGCTAGGGGCCCCAGTCTTCAGTGCGCCCTCAGAGAAAAGCATTTAATCACTCCCGTCTCCCCAGCCTCCGGCCATGCTTGGAGAAAATCATGCGTAATCAGTCCCGTCTCACTGGCTTCTGGGAGCGCTCCGAGCTCACCCAGCCTGTGACCAAGCGTCTCTGTCTCTGGCAGAGCCCCACCTGGAGTCTCCGAACCTCGTAGATCCCTGAGCTCTCCTGGGTCGGAGTCTCCCCAGATCTTTTGGGGACCCCTCGCACAGAGCACCGGCCCGTGTCACAGACCACAGCTCTAGGAAACCTCGGCTCTGTCTCTGCAGCCGGCTTCCCTGCTCTAATACCTGTGAGCTCTGTGACACTCAGACACCCCCGATCCTTCTGTGACCCCGCGGGACCTGAGTCCACGCTGTCCCCGTGAGGTCTTCACCCCAGTTTAGCCTCTGGAGCGATGTCCCTCCCTGGCACAGACTTTTAAAAGTCCTGATTTTGTGCTCAACCGCTTGCCAGGAGCCGGCCCCTCCCCTTGGGGTCTATCTTCCCGTCGCGTTGGATTCACTTCTCCACTGGTCCTACCTTTTAGAAAGTGGTCGATTTTCTGTTTCTAGAATTGTTGTTTTTCTTCTCTTCGATCTCCTGTTGGATTCGTAGGTGTTTGGAATGGTTTGATAGGCTATCTAGCTGATCTCCTGCTGCCTGATGTCATCTCAGCCTGCTACTTCTCCGCCATCTTGACTCCTCCTCAAGAATGGATTTTTAAAAAAGCCCATCAATATGCTGTCTACAAGGAACTCATTTTAGACCCAAAGACACCTCCAGATTTAAAGTGAGGGAGTGGAAAACAATTTACCAAGCTTATGGACATCAAAAGAAAGCTGGAGTGGCAATCCTTATATCAGATCAATTAGATTATAAGCCAAAGACTATAATAAGAGATGAGGAAGGACACTATATCATACTCAAAGGGTCTGTCCAAAAAGAAGATCTAACAATTTTAAATATCTATGCCCTTAACATGGGAGCAGCCAACTATATAAACCAATTAATAACAAAATCAAAGAACTACATCGACAGTAATACAATAATAGAAAGGGACTTTAACACCCCCCTCACTGAAATGGTCAGATCATCCAAGCGAAAGATCAACAAGGAAATAAAGGCCTTAAATGACAAACTGAACCAAATGGAGATCACAGATATATTCAGTACATTCCATATCAAATTAAAAAAAAATACACATTCTTCTCTAGTGCACATGGAACATTTTCCAGAGGAGATCACATTCTGGGCCACAAGTCAGGTCTCAATTGGTACCAAAAGATTGGGCTCATTCCCTGCATATTTTCAGACCACAAGGATCTGAAACTAGAACTCAATTTCAAGAAGAAAGTTGGAAAGAACCCAAATATATGAAGGCTAAAGAGCATCCTACTAAAGAATGAATGGGTCAACCAGGAAATTAAAGAAGAAGTAAAAGAAAAATCATGGAAACAAATGATAATGAAAACACAACTGTTCAAAATCTGTGGGACACAGCAAAGGCAGTCCTGAGAGGAAAATATATAGCAATACAAGACTTTCTCAAGAAACAAGAAAGTTCTCAAATATACAACCTAACTCTAAACATAAAGGAGTTGGAGAAAAAGCAGCAAAGAATGCTAAACCCAACAGGAGAAGAGAAATAATAATGATCACAGCAGAAATCAATGAAATAGAAACAAACAAACAAATACAACAGCAACAACAAACAGTAGACCAAATCAATGAAACTAGGAGCTAGTTCTTTGAAAAATCTAATAAGATTGATAAACCTCTGGCCACACTTATCAAAAAGAAAAGAGAAAGAACCCCAAAAATAAAATTATGAATCAAAGAGATCACAACTAATACCAAAAAATGAAAAAAATTATAAGAACATATTATGAGCAACTATATGCCAGCAAATTTGATGTTCTGGAAGAAATGGATGCATTTCTAGAGACATATAGACTGCCAAAACTGAACCAAGAAAAAATAGAAAACCTGAACAGGCCTACAACCAGTAAGGAGATAGAAGCAGTCATCAAAATTCTCCCAACAAACAAGAGCCCAGGGCCAGACGGCTTCCCAGGGGAATTCTATCAAACATTTAAAGATGAATTAATACCTATTCTCCTGAAACTGTTCCAAAAATAGAAATGGAAGGAAAACTTCCAAACTCATTTTATGAGGTCAGCTTACCTTGATCCCAAAAGCAGACAAAGACCCTATTAAAAAAGAGAATTATAGACCAATATGCTTGATGAACACAGATGCAAAAATTCTCACCAAAATACTAGCCAATGGGATCCAACAGTACATTAAAAGGATTATTCACCACAACCAAGTGGGATTTATTCCAGGGCTGTAAAGTTAGTTCAACATCTGCAAATCAATCAATGTGATACAATACATTAATAAAATAAAGAACAAGAACCATATGAAACTCTCAATAGATGCTGAAAAAGCATTTGACAAAGTACAGCATCCTTTCTTGATCAAAACTCTTCACAGTGTAGGTATAGAGGGTACGTACCTCAATATCATCAAAGCCATCTATGAAAAACCCACAGCGAATATCATTCTCAATGGAGAAAAACTGAGAGCTTTTCCACTAAGGTCAGGAACACGGCAGAGATGTCCATTATCACCACTGCTATTTAACACAGTACTAAAAGTCCTAGCCTCAGCAAGCAGACAACAAAAATAAATTAAAGACATCCAAATTGGCAAAGAAGAAGTCAAAATATCACTCTTTGCAGTGTTATGATACTTTATATCATAAAACTGAAAATCACTTTGCAGTGATATGATATGATACTTTATATGAAAAACCCAAAAGGCTCCACTCCAAAACTGCTAGAACTTGTACAGGAATTCAGTAGTGTCAGGATATAAAATAATGCACAGGAATCAGTTGCATTTCCATACACTAACAACAAGACAGAAGAAAGAGAAATTAAGAAGTTGATCCCACTTATAATTGCACACAAAACCATAAGATACCTAGGAATAAACCTAATAAAAGAGGCAAAGAATCTGTACTCAGAAAGCTATAAAGTACTCATGAAAGAAATTGAGGAAGACACAAAGAAATGGAAAAAATTTCCATGCTCATGGATTAGAAAAACAAATATTGGGAAAATCTTTATGCTACCTAAAGCAATCGACACATTTAATGCAATCTCCATCAAAATACCACCAATTTTTTCCAAGGAAATGAAATAAATAATCCTAAAATTTATATGAGACAAGAAAAGACCCCAAAGAGCTAGAGGAATGTTGAAAAAGAAATCCAAAGTTGGTGGCATCACAATTCCAGGCTTTAAGCTCTATTACAAAGCTGTCATCATCAAGACAATATGGTACTGACACAAAAAGAGACACACAAATCAATGGAACAGAATAGAGAGTCCAGAAATGGACCCTCAACCCTATGGTCAACTGATCTTTGACAAAGCAAAAAAGAATGTCCAATGGAAAAAAGACAGTCCCTTCAACAGATGGTGTTGGGAAAATTGGACAGTCCCATGCAGAAGAATGAAACTGGACCATTTCCTTATACCACACACAAAAATAGACTCAAAATGGATGAAAGACCTCAATGTGAAACAGGAATCCATCAAAATCCTTGAGGAGAACACAGGCAGCAACCTCTTCGACCTTGGCCACAGTAACTTCCTCCTAGAAACATCACCAAAGACAATGGAAGCAAGGCCAAAAATGAACTACTGGGACTTCATGAAGATCAAAAGCTTTTGCATAGCAAAGAAAACAGTCAATAAAACCAAAAGACAAGTGGCAGAATGGAAGATATTTGCAAATGACATATCAGATAAAGGGTTAGTATCCAAAATCTATAAAGAGTTTATCAAACTCAACCCCCAAAGAACAAATAATCCTATCAGGGAATGGGCAGAAGACATGAACAGACATTTCTGCAAAGAAGACATCCAGATGGCCAACAGACACATGAAAAGTGCTCCACATCACTCAGCATCAAGGAAATTCAAATCAAAACCACAATGAGATACCACCTCACACCCATCAAAATGGCTATAAGTAACAAGTCAGGGAGCAACAGGTTTTGGCAAGGATGTGGAGAAAGGGCAACCTCCTACACTGTTGGTGGGAGTGGAAGTTGGTGCAGCCACTCTGGAAAACAGCATGGAGGTTCCTCAAAAAGGTGAAAATAGAGCTACCCTATGACCCCACCATCATACTACTGGGTATTTACCCTAAGGATACAAATGTAATTATCTGAAGGGGCACGTGCACCCCAATGTTTATAGCAGTAATATCCACAATAGCCAAACTATGGAAAGATCCTAGATGTCCATCAACCAATGAATGGATAAAGAAGATGTGGGATATATATATATATGATGATATATATCGATTATATATATATATATATATATATATGGTGGATTACTATGCAGCCATCAAAAGAAATGAAATCTTGCCATTTGCAACAACATGGATGAAACTAGAGGGTATCACGCTGAGTGAAATAAGTAAATCAAAGAGAGACAATTATCATATGATTGCCCTGATATGAGGAATTTGAGAGGCAAAGCGGGGGAAGGAAAAGTGAAACAAGATTGGATCAGTAGGGAGACAAACCATAAGAGACTCTTAATCTCACAAAACAAACTGAGGGTTGCCGGGGCGGAGTAGGGAGAGAGTGGTTGGATTATGAACATTGGGAAGGTATGTGCTATGGTGAGTGCTGAGAAATGTGTAAGCCTGATGATTCATAGACCTGTACCCCTGGGGCTAATAATACATTATATGTTAATAAAAATAAAAAATTAAAAACAAACAAACAAAAAAATGAAATCTACCTTAATTTTTTAAAATTCATACCCTGTGTTTTTAAAAGGTTTTCAGTAAACATTCTTATAAAGTATTTTTTCCTTAAAAAACTCAGCCATTCATATCACTTATTTAACTAAGAACTGAAATATAGTTTTCAAGATAAAATGTCCTTAAAGAAATAGTAACACAGCACTCTTTCACAAAAAGAAATTTGAGTTTAGACATCAAACATAATAAATCAATGTCTATCCCTTTCTCTTTTTAAAAAATATATCTTACGTATTTTGAGCACAAATGCAGGTCAATCTCCAGCAGGCATTCCATTAAATAATGCCAAACTGATGTTAATGAACATATATAACTCAAATTATGTTTACTCTTTAATCACTCAGAAAAAGGCTCTGCAAGAAAGCCTTCTATTTAAAAAACTATGGCTATAAGCTTTTCATTTTAAATTTTGTTTTGTTACCTTTGAGTAAAAAGATCTACATCTTTTGTTCATGATGACTCTATAAAATTTTATATTAATATAGAATTACTACCAAGAGTTTTACAATGTTCTAATACTTGAAAATAATTTCAAGTAGTTTCTAGTTTTCCTAAAAGTTACCTTCCAGTTTGCTATTTATAATTCCCTAATTTAGAAGATACTTTGTGATGTTTGTTGATGCCTTATTTTAGCATTTGTTTTTCAGAATGCACCACATTTAAGTTGGATTTGTGATTATCTCCAGAATGATTGTTTAACTTTTTATGATAGAATACTGCCTTGTTCATTCATGCTTTCTACAAATATTTATCAAATCCCAACTCTATACCATGCATACTGTACTAGACAATTGACATATATTATGGAAGAAAGCAGATTGGCATCTTCTTAGAGTTTTAATCTGGTTGGGACAGCCATACAAAAATGAATATGAAACATAATAAATTGGTAAATTATACAATCCTGTTAAAGAAGAATGATTGCTCAGAGGAAAAAGAAAAAATAGAGCAGAGGATTTGAAATTAAACAGGACAAAAAGGATTTTCAGTTATTCTTCACTACAAACTACTTCAAAACTTAGTGGCCTAAAACAATGTATTACCTTCTGTAGTACTGTGTTTTAACTGGGCTCAGTTAGTTGGTTGCTTGGGTTTCTCATATGTTTACAGAAAGATATTAGTCAAGGATCTTGTCTGTGCTTGAGATCCGAGATTGCTCAGTCACATGGCCAGCAGCTGAAGTAAGCTGAGGTTACTAAACAAAAGAGCCTATAAGTGGTCTCCATGTGACTCTAACATCATATCATGGAGGTTGGATCCTGAAAGAGTGCTTTCAATGACCATCTTGAAAGCTAGTATTTCAAGAAGCCAAAATAGAAGCTGCAAAGCATCCTTTGACTTAGCCTCAGAAGTTCTAGATTGTCCCATCTGATACATTCTATTAGTTATAAATAAGTTACAGTCTGGCCCAGATTCAAGATGGGGAGGCTACACAAAGGTCATTGAGGGTCATCTTTAGAGACTGGTTATCATAAGAAGTTGTTGCAGTTTTTTTTTAAAGATTTTTTTTTTAAATTTATTTATTTGACAGACGGAAATCACAAGGAGGCAGAGAGGCAGGCAGAGAGAGAGAGGGAGAAGCAGGCTTCCTGCTGAGCAGAGAGCCCGATATGGGGCTCGATCCCAGGACCCTGAGACCATGACCTGAGCCGAAGGCAGAGGCTTAACCCACTGAGCCACCCAGGCACCCCCAGTTGTTGCAGTTTTAAGTAAGATGATCAGGCTTATTGAAAATTTAACTGTTTAAAAAAGGGGGTGAGTTAAGGCAGGCAGATATCTGAAGAAAGAGAGGAACAGCCAGTGTAGATACTTTAAGGCAAAACCATGTATACCAGGTTTAAGAAGTTAAAGAGAGCAATGGAGTGAGTGAAGGGAAAACTAGTAAAAGATGAGGTCAAATATTATGGGGGCCAGATCACTCAGAGAAAAATCAACCACCAGATTTAGCACAATGATGATCATTTATGACTTTATAAGTTCAGAGAGTGAAGCCAGATTGGAAGAGACGTAAAGAAGAAAATGAGTTATATAATTGAAAGTATAAACAATCCTTCCAGAAGACAGAATGAGGAGTCTAAAGAGGCCTAGGTAGCTAGTCTCTGTAAGACACCACAGTGAAGAAAAGAGAATGGCAAGGAGAAAACTCTAGAAATTTGCACACATTTCCGCTTGAGTATTCAGCTGGATACTGACCAGCACATGTTTGTGAGGAAACAACCCAAGGTTATAAGAATAACTACCTGAAGGATTAGAGGAAACAATATTTGGAGCTCACAGAGGTCTGGGAATAGTAGGTGTTATTCAGACAAGGAAACTCATAATTCATGGGGAAAGTTGAGCAGAATACTCAGAAAGATACTACTTGTGGGACAATAAAAGCCCAAGATTAAATAATGTTCTGTTTCTATGTAAGTTTAAAAACAGGACCCAAAAGAATCAAACTGTGTCCATGTAATTCAACTATTTCCCAGAGTAAAGCTAAAGAACATTTATAGGATAGCAAAAATATCTAACACCCATAGGTAAAAATCATAACGCCTAGCATAAAATAAAAAATTACCAAATATGCAAAGAAGTAAGAAAATCTGAACCATAATGAAGAGAAAAATATATCAGCCAAAAACAATCCATATCTTGGTATTTAAATATATTCCAAAGATAATTGATGTGCAGGTTTTTCTATAACATGTGTAAAATAATATCAGAAAGATCAGGAGAAGAGAAATATGAGAAACATATTCTTAATAAGCTACTTGAACACTGTTTGTGAAGTGGTACATCACTTAATATTACTTGGAGATAGAAACAAACACTAAAATAACTAAAGAATCATAGCGAATAAATCAGCAATACACATAAATTGGAATAAAGATGGTCAGTCCAAAAGAAAGCAGAGAGAGAAAAATACAAAGAACAAAAAGACAAACATAAAGCAAGTAGCAAACAGTTGACTAATACTTAACTATGCCAATAGTCACATTAAATGTATATACACTCAATATTCCCAATTAAAAGGCAAAGATTATCTGGTTGGATAAGAAAGTAAGAATCAATTGTTTGCAGTCTGCAAGGAACCCACTTTAATGCAAAGATAAAAATAAGTGAAAAATAAAACAATGGAAAATGATATGCATGTTAATGGTAACCAAAGAAAACTGGAGTGGCTATGTTAGTATTAGACAATATAGGTTTCAGAGAAGGAAATATTACCAGAGATAAAGGATGTCATTATACAGGAGCACTGGAAAACTTCTGGGTTTGAATATGTTCATTACCTTGACTATGGTAATAGTTTCATGGTAAGTCAGTCAAAACTATTAAACATTACACTTTTAAATGTAAATTATATGTCAACTACATCTCAATCTATCTGCTGCCAACAACCAATAAAGAAATAGTTGGAAGAAGCAGTATGCTTTGATGCTAAGGAAATGATCCAGCATAGATTGAAAATTAATGGTAATGGAGAGGAGAGAATTTCTGGAGTATGTTCTTGAGCAAGCTTGCTTTTTTTGTAGTTTATTTATAATTTTAAAGCCACTTCCTTTTCCCCACTGACATCTCTTCATAGCCATTATCACCACTCTTGTCCAGGCTACTATCATCACTTTTTGTACTGCTCTGAGAATAAAAACAAAACTCCTGAAAATGGTCTTTAGGACTTTCCATGATCTGGTCCTTACCTGTTGTTCGATCTTTTCTTCAGATCAACTTGCTCTTATTCTCCCCTTTGATCTATATTATCCTGCTTTCAGTCCTTATATTAGCTTTCTAAGGCAGCTGCTGTAACAAAGTACCACACATTGGATGGCTTAAACAAGAGTTTATTATCTCACAGTTCTGGAGACCAGAAGTCCAAAATCAAGATGTTAGTAGGGCCATGTTCCCCCTGAAATACCTGAGAAGGATGTGTTCCAGGAGTCTCTCCAAGCATCTGGGAGCCTCAGCCATTCCCTGACTTAAAGGCCATCTTCTACCTGTGTCTCTTCATATAGTCTGCACATCTTTGTCCAAATTTCCCCCTTTTATAAGGGCATCAGTCATATCAGATTAGGGCCTACTATAATAACCTCATTTCAACTCTGTTAAACTTGCAAAGTCCCTATCTCCAAATAAGGTCATATTCTACGAAACAGTCAATGAAACAAAGAGGCAACCCATGGAATGGAAGAAGATATTCACAAATGACACTACAGACAAAGGGCTGATATCCAAGATCTATAAAGAACTCCTCAAACTCAACACACACAAAACAGATAATCACATCAAAAACTGGGCAGAAGACATGAACAGACACTTCTTCAAAGAAGACATACAAATGGCTAACAGACATATGAAAAAATGTTTATCATCATTAGCCATCAGGGAGATTCAAGTCAAAACCATACTGAGATACCACCTTACACCTTACACTTAGAATGGCTAAAATTAACAGTAAACAACATGTGTTGGAGAGGACATGGAGAAAGGGAAATCCTCTTACACTGTTGGTGGGAATGCAAGTTGGTGCAGCCACTTTGGAAAACAGTGTGGAGATTCCTTAAGAAATTAAAAATAGAGCTACCCTATGACCCTGCAATTGCACTACTGGGGATTTACCCCCAAAATACAGATGTAGTGAAAAGAAGGGCCATCTGTACCCCAATGTTCACAGCAGCAATGTCCACAGTCACCAAACTGTGGAAAGAGCCAAGATGCACTTCAACAGACAAATGGATAAAGAAGATATGGTCCATATATACAATGGAGTATTATGACTCCATCAGAAAGGATGGATACCCAACTTTTGTATCAACATGGACAGGACTGGAAGAGATTATGTTGAGTGAAATAGGTCAAGCAGAGAGATCAATTATCTTATGGTTTCACTTACTTGTGGAGCATAAGGAATAACATGGAGAACACTGGGAGATGGAGAAGTAAGTTAGGAGAAATTGGAGGGGGAGACAAACCATGAGAGACTGTGGACTCTGAGAAACAAACTGAGGGTTTTGGAGGGGAAGGAGGTGGGGGGTTGGGTGAGCTTGGTGGTGTGTATTATGGAGAACACATATTGCACGGAGCACTAGGTGTGATGCATAAACAATGAATGCTGGAACACTGAAAAGAAATAAAATAAAATGGAAAAAATATAATACTAAAAAAATAAAGTCATATTCTTAACATTGGGGATGTGGACTTTAGCATATCTTTTTGGGGTAACACAATTTGACCTGTAATGGTTTCTATGTTTATTGAACTCTGTTTTGCAAATGGGCCACATGCATCTCTTCTTCCTAGGCAGATCATTTTCCTATTCTTTCCACCAATAGCTCCTACCAATCTTTCATATCTAAACTCAAGTGTCACCTCTTCAAGACTTCCTTGACTTCCCTCGATATGTCAAATCCCCCAGTCACAGGTACATATAGTCTTGGAAACCTCTCCCTCATAACACTTGTTAGAGGTACAGATTTGCATTGTAAGACTACTGAAATATGTACATCTTCTTTCAGTAAACTGTTAAGTCCATGAATATAGGTAAATGTGTCTGTTTGCTTGCCATTTTATCTCTATCACTTTGCAGAATATAGAGAACACTGTACACTATCAATAAATATTTGTTACATAATAAGCTTATTTTTAATTAAATAAGTTGCTAGTTAATGATTTCAAGTAACAAAAAGCTTTAAAAGATATTTTTATTATTGCTATAAGAGAACATAAAAATCATGAAGGCCTGGAAAATTAATTGGTTGGTTAATTAATCAATTAATTATATAATTTAGAACTTTAACAAGTTTTTCACTATATTATATTGCAGTAAGTTAGCCATACAAAGTGGCCCATTTTCACTTTTCAAATGAAATCAATTTTGTTCTACTACATGAATCAATATGAAAGTTAAGTGTAAAATCAATTCTGGAATGGTTTTCAATTGTTCCCTACTTTTTCTGGTTGTAGCACATACTGAAATTAGTCTTGGCTGTGTATATGCTCTGATCTAGTTTTTTTTTTTTTTTTAAAGATTTTATTTATTTATTTGTTAGAGAGAGAGAGAGCGAGCACAGGCAGACAGAGAGGCAGGCAGAGGCAGAGGGAGAAGCAGGCTCCCTGCCGAGCAAGGAGCCAGATGTGGGATTCAATCCCAGGACGCTGGGATCACGACCTGAGCCGAAGGCAGCTGCTTAACCAACTGAGCCACCCAGGCATCCCACTAGTTTTAATTAAAAATCTTCTACATTTCTTTGCATACTGTTTGCCTTTAGTATAAACTTTTCAAAAAGACCTATAATATCTCATTCCTTAACTATGAATATGAAATATACACCATATAACATACAAGTGAGGGCCACATTTTAGTGCTATAACTGATTGATATTCTGAGCTTTATTAACAAGCAAATTTAGCTTAATTAATCTTTAATGAAATGTCAGTATTAACAGGATAACTTTAAGCTTTTACAAACTTTTTTGTATTCTGCTAGCTTTCAATATGACAGGCAATGCTGAAAACTTTTATCAGGTATCAATTCAATGTTGTCAGTCTGGAGTCAGGATAAATTTTTTTTTTTTTTATGCACTTACAAAACCACAAAATTGAAGAAAGAAGCTATGGTTAGAACACGAAATCCTTTCCTAGACTTGAATTAGAACATTCTAAAATTTTCTATAAACTAAATGTTAATCTTTACATACTTAGAAGTATTTAAGGATTTTTTTTCAAATTTTAAAAATCAAATGAAAAATTTTCATAATATGTT
>RCUC01135798.1:0-81546 GCA_003697995.1 Taxidea taxus jeffersonii
CAGAAAATAAATAAGGAAACATTGGACTTGAATCATATTAGACCAAATGGACTTAACAGATGTATAGAGAACATTTTATCAAATGGCAGCATAATACACATTCTTCTCAAGTGCACATGGGACATTCTCCAGGATAGATCAT
The DNA here is from genome assembly GCA_003697995.1 of Taxidea taxus jeffersonii. Taxonomy (NCBI): domain Eukaryota; kingdom Metazoa; phylum Chordata; class Mammalia; order Carnivora; family Mustelidae; genus Taxidea; species Taxidea taxus. The sequence goes on from RCUC01135798.1 coordinate 143, forward strand.
ATGACAAGTCACAAACTAAGCCTTAACACATTTAAGAAGATTGAAATCATATCAATTATCTTTTTCTGATCACAGTTATGAAATCAGAATCAACAAAAAGGAAATCTGGAAAATCTATGGGAACTAAACAATACCGTTTTGAACAACCAAAGAGTGAAGAGACATCAAGAGGGAAATTTTAAAAATCTAGAAACAATTGAAAAAGTAAACAACATACTAAAATTTATCAGATGTTGCAAAAGCAGTTCTGAGGTAAAAGTTAATAGTAATAAATAAATGGGTAAATAAATTTGAAAGATCTCAAATAAACAAACTAACTACACCTCAAAGAACTAGAAAAAAGAAGAACATATCAAGTTCAGAGTTAGCAGAAGATGATAAAGTTAAAAGAAATAATAAAGATCAAAGAGAAAATAAATGAAGTATAAATCATAAAAACAATAAAAAGTATCAATAAAAGTAGGAGCTGGTTTTCCAAAAAGATATAATTGACCAACCCTTAGTTAGACTAAGAAAAAAATAGAGAAGACTCAAATAAATAAAATAAAAATGAAAGAGGAGTCATTCCTGTTGATACTACTGAATACATAGGATCATAAGGGATTACTATGAACAATGCCAACAAGTTGGATCATATAAAAGAAATGCATAAGTTTCTAGAAACACACAATCTGAACTAGGAAGAAATAAAAAATGTTAATAGATCAATAATGAGTAAGAAGATTGAATCAGTAATTCAAAACCTTCTAACACAGAAAACCCCAGAGAAAGATGGATTCACTGAATTCTACCAAACATTTAAAGGAAAGTGAACATCAATCCTTCTTAAACTCTTCCAAATAGATTAAAGAGGAAGGAACTCTTGCTAACTCACTCTATGAAGCCACCATTATTCTGCTATCAAAGCCAGATAAGGGCACCACAAGACAAGAAAATAATAGACCAATATCTCTGATGAATATAGATGCAAAAATTCTCAACAAAATATTAGCAAATCAAATTTGAGAACATATTAAAAGGATTATATGCCATGACAAATTGGGACTTATCCTTGGGATGCAAGAATAGCTCAACATATGCAAAACAGTAAATATGATACACCACATCAATAGAATGAAAGAACAAAATAATATGATCATCTCAATGAATGCAAAAAAAGCATCAGACAAAATACAATATCATTTCTTGATAAAAATCCTCAACAGTTTGAGTACAGAAGGAACATAGCTCAACATAATAAAGGCCATATATGACAAGACCACAGCTAGCATTACACTCAATGGTGAAAAATTGAAGGCTTTTCCTCTAAGATCAGAAATAAGAAAAGAGTGATCATCCTTGTTGCTCTTATTCAATATACTACTTGAAGTCCTAGCTCGAGCAGTTAGGCAAGACAAAGAAAGAAAAGGCATTCAGATTGAATAGGAAGTAAAACTGTCATTATTTGGAGATGATATGACTTTATTTACCGGCAGTCTCAACCAAAAAAACACTTAGAACCAATCAATGAATTCAGAAAAGTTGTAGGATAAAAAAATCAACATATGGAAATGAGTTGCATTTCTAAACACTAATAATGAGACATTTGGAAAAGTGATAAAACCATTCCATTCACAATAGCTTCAAAACAATAGCATCGAAAACAATAAAGAACCTAACAATGAATTTAACCAAGTAAATGAAAGATCTGTACAATAAAAACTACAAGACTTAGTTGAAATAAGTCAGAAAAGACACAAACAAATGTAAAGTCTTCTTATGTTCGTGAACTAAAAAAAAAAGATATTGCTAAAATATCCATAATAACCAAAGCCATCTATAGATTCAGTACAATCTCTATCAAAATTTCAATGGCATTCTCTACAGAAACAGAAAAAAAAAGTCCTAAACTTTGTATGTAACCACAAAAGACCCCAAATAGCTGAAGCAATCCTGAGAAGAAAGAACAAAGCCAGAGTTATCACATTTCTTGATTTCAAACTATACTACAGAGCTAGTAATTAAAACAGTATGGTGCTGGCATAAAAAATAGACACATGGAGCAATGGAACAGAATTGAGAGCCCAGAATTAAACTCCTGCATATACAGCCAACTAATATTGGACAAGGGAGCCAAGAAGACTCAATGGGAAAGGATAGTCTCTTCAACAAGGAATGTTGGGAAATCTGGATAATCACATGCAGAAAAATGAAATTAGACCTCTATGTAATAGCACTCAGAAAAAAAAATTAACTTGAAATGGGTCAAAGACTTAAACATAACACCTGATACCATATACCTCCTAGAAGAAAATGTAAGAAAAAAGCTCCTCAACATTAGCCTTGGCAAAGATTTTTGGGGTATAACAACAAAAGCACAAACAACAAAAACAAAAATGAACAAATGGAACTTATATCATACTTAAAAGTTTCTGCACAGCAAAAGAAACAATGAACAAAATAAAAGTCAACCTGCAGAACAGGAGAAGATTTTGCAAACCATACATCAGATAAGGGGCTAATATCTAAGATATATAAAGAACTCAAATCACTCAACAATAAAAATAATAAAACAATTCAATTTTTTAAATGGGCAGAAGAGCCAAAGAGACATTTTTTCCAAGGAAGATATCCAAATGGCCTCAACAAGTACAAGAAAAGATTCTCAGCATTACTAACCAGGAATATGCAAATAAAAATCACAATATCACCTCACACCTGTTAGAATGGCTATCATCAAGAAGACAAAAGATAACAAGTCTTGGCAAAGATGTTGAAAAAAAAGGGAAACCTTGTGCCCTGTAAATTTATGTAGCTACTATGGAAAACAGTAGGGTGGTTCTTCAAAAAATTACAATAGGACTACTGTATGATCGAACAATTGCACTTCTGGGTATTTATCCAAAGGGAATGAAAACACTAATTCAAAAGATCCTGCATCCCACCTTTAGTATTATTTATAATAGCTACACCATGGAAACAACCTAAGTGTCCATTGATGGATGGATGGATGGATAAAGAAAATATCACACACACACACACACACAGAGGAATATTATTCCACCACTAAAAAGGAGGTTCTATCATTTGTGACAACATGGATGGAGTTAAAGTGTATTATTCTAAGTGAAATAAGTCAGGCAGAGAAAGACAAATACCAAAAGATCTCACTTAGATGTGGAATCTAAAAAACCAAACCAAAGTAAATACCAAACTCATAGATACAGAGAACAGATTGGAGGTTGCCAGAGGTGGGAGTTAAGGGATGGGCCAAATGGATGAAGGTGGCCAAAAGATATGTTACAAAATAAATAATTTATGGGAATATAATATATAGCATGGTGATTATACCTAAGAATATTCTATTGTATAAAAAATGGTGCAGAAAACCATAGGGGAAGTGAGGGAAAACTGAATGGGAAGAAATCAGAGAGACAGACAAATCATGAGAGATTCTTTTTATTTTTTAAGATTTTATTAATTTGTTTATTTGTCAGAGAGAGAGAGAGAGAGCGAGAGCGAGCACAAGCAGGGGAAGTGGCAGGCAGAGGGAGAAGCAGGCTCCCTGCTGAGCAAGGAGCTGGAGGTAGGACTCCATCCCTGGACTCTGGGACCATGACCTGAGCCAAAGGCAGTCGCTGAACCAACTGAGCCACCCAGGCACCCCAAGACACTTAACTATAGGAAACAAACAGGGTTGCTGGAAGGGAGGTAGGTGGGGGAATGGGGTAACTGGGTGGTGGGAATTAAGGAGGGCATGTGATGTGATGAGCACTGAGTGTTATATACAACTGATGAATTACTGAGCTCTACATCTGAAACTAATGGTGTTCTATACATTGGTTGATTGAATTTAAATAAAATTGAAAAAATACTCAATATTTAAAAGTTGCTAAGAGAGTGTATCTTAAAAGTTCTCATCACAAGAAAAAAGAAAAAAAGTTGTAATTTGTGTGGCGATGGATATTAACTTATTGTAATAACCATTGCAAAATATACATATATTGAATCGTTATGTTGTACGCCTGAAACTAGTTAATGTTATATGTCAATTATATCTCAGTAAAAAAATATTGGTTCGAAAGGTAAAGCCAGTTTCTGGTGTATTTTATCTTCTTTCTTTCTTTCTTTCTGTTTATTTATTTTTTATTTAGGAGTAATGGGTATGTTCATTTTCTCTTTTTTTAATTTAAATCCAATTAGCCAATGTATAGCACATCATTAGTTTTTGATATAATGTTCAATGATTCATTGTGTATAACACCCAGTGCTTTCATCACATCACATACTCTCCTTATCACCCATCACCAAATTACCCCATCCTCCCACCCACTTCCCTTTCTGCAACCCTCAGTTTGTTTCCTGGAGTCTCATTTGATTTGTCTTCCTTTCTGATTTCCTTGCATTTATTGAAGAGACTGTCCTTTTTTTTTTTTTTCTTGTATACAATTTCTTCTTCTGTTAATAATAATTCAGATAAAATAGTTCTAATATATGGTTGGTTACTGTATTGATCAGCTATCTGTGTGTAACAAACAACTGCAAAGATTACTGACTTAAAATAGCAAGAATTTATTAGCTCACGATTCTGTGTGTCAGCATGTCGGGGTGGCCTTAGCTAAACAGTTCTATTGCTAGTCTATTCATGTAGCCTTAAAGAGCTCACAGAGATGGTATCTGGTTAGGCTGGGATGGCCTTGTGAACATGTATGACATTTGGTGCTGTCTGTAGGTTACTGCTGGCTGTCACCTAGGGACTGAGAGTAAGTGGATCCCATGTTTTAGCAGACTAGCTGAAGATTATTCACATGGGGGTGGTTGCAAGTTTCCCAAGTATCAAGCAGGTGCATTCCTCTGCACAAACACTTCTCAAGTGTCTGTTTATATAATGCTTGCTAGTGCCACACTGGAGGAAACAGGTCACAAGAAGTAACATATGTTATGTCCTATTGTTTTAGCCACTTCAACTTGGATAATCTTATTTAGAGTGCTTCTTCCCATTTTCAGAGAAAATTTAACTCAGTAAGGGAGACATTAAAACAGAATTCTATTCTTTTTCAGTGCTCTAATGAAAGCTGGAGAAAACCGTGTAGTTAAAAGTTTTAGTTTTCTTGGCTAGGAATAAAGGATAACACATTAACTGAGCAACAGAGTACAAAAAGTAACAGAGTTAATGGCATCATATTTAAAGTAAAAATGCCAATGGGACGCCTGAGTGGCTCAGTGGGTCAGGCCACTGCCTTTGGCTCAGGTCATGGTCCTAGGGTCCTGGGATCGAGTCTTGCATTGGGGCTCTCTGCTCTGCAGACAGCCTGCTTCCTCCTCTCTCTCTCTCTGCCTACTTGTGATCTCTGTCTATCAAGTAAATAAATAAAATCTCAGTGGAGAGCCTGCTTCTCTCTCCACCTCTGCCTGCCATTCTGCCTGCTTGTGTATACTCTCTCTCTCTCTGACAAATAAATAAAATCTTTAAAAAAAATAAGTAGAAATGCCAAAACAATGACTTCCAGTGGACTAACTTGATGAGTTAGTTGTGGCAAGCCTATTTTCTGTTAAATATTTTGTATTAATTAGAAGAGTAGGAGAGATTTAGTGGTAGACATGTGAAAAGGTGGTGGGTATATGTAGCTGCTATGAACAGTGTACCAACCATCTCTTCACTCAGCAGCACTTTGGAAACACTCATACCTTGAAGTCACCCTGGACCTTTTTAAAAGGTTTTATGGTTTCAGGTCTCACATTTAGATCTTCAATCCATTCTGAGTTTATAGTTGTTTATGGTGAAAGATGAGGCCAGTTTTATTCTTTTGTATGTAACTGTCTAATTTTCCCAGCACCATTTATTGAAGAGACTGTCTTTTCCCTATTGTATATTTATGTCTCTTCTGTTGTAGATTAATGAGCCATTTAAATGTGTGATTATTTGTTTATTTCTGGGCTTTCTATTCTGTTTTATTGATTTTTGTGCCTATTTCTGTGCCACTACAATACTGTTTTGATTACTACAGCTTTGTAGTATGTCTTGAAATCTGGGATTGTGATACCTCTAGCTTTGTTCTTTCTCAAGACTTCTTTGGCTATTTGACGTCTTTTGTGGACCCACACAAATTTTGGAATGATTTGTTCTAGTACTGTGAAAAACACTGTTAGCATTTTGACAGGAATTGCATTGAATCTGTAGATTACTTTGGGTAGTATAGACATTTTAACAACATTAATTCTTCTAATCCATGAACATGATATAACTTTCCATTTATTTTTGTCACCTTAAATTTTTTTCTCTATTTCTTTTATCAATGTCATAGTTTTCAGCAGAGTACTTTCACCTCCTTGGTTAAATTTATTCTGTACTGTATTCTTTTTTGTGCAATTGTAAAATGGGATTGTTTACTTAATTTCTTATGACTAGAAATAAAACAGATTCCTATATATTAATTTTGTATTTGTCAACTTTACCGAATTTATTAGTCAGCTCTAATAGTTTTTTGGTGGAATCTTTATGGTTTTATATATGTAGCATCATGCCATCAGCAAATAGTGACAGTTTTACTTTTTCTTTAACCAATGACTTTTACTTCTGTTTCTTCTATGAGTGCAACTCTAGGATTTCCAGTACTATGTTGAATGAAGATGGTGAGGGTGGAAATCCTTGTCTTGTTCCTGATCTTAGGGGAAAAGCTTTCAGCTTCTCACCTTCGAGTATGATGTCAATTGCAAGTTTGTCATATATGGCCTTTATTTATTATATTGAGGCATGTTCCCTCTACACCCACTTTGTTGAAGCTTTTTTAAAAAATTATAAATGGATGTTGAATTTTGTCAAATGCTTCCTTGATTAAAACTCTTCAAAGTACAGGGATAAAAGGAACATACCTCAACAACATAAAAGCCATCTATGAAAAGCCCACAATGAATATCATTCTCAATGGAAAAAAATGGAGAGATTTTCCTTTAAAGTCAACAATACAACAGGGATTCCCACTCTCACCACTACTGTTTATCATAGTACCAGAAGTCCTAGCCTCAGCAATCAGACAACAAAAAGAAATAAAAGCCATCCAAATTGGCAAGAAGAAATCAAACTCTCTCTCTCTCTTAGCAGATGACGTGATACTTCATATGGAAAACCCAAAGGACCCCACCCCAAAATTGCTAGAACTCATACATCAATTCAGCAACAAGGCAGGATACAAAAACCAATGCACAGAAATCAGTTGCATTTCTGTACACTAACAATGAGACAGAAGAAAGAGAAATTAGGGAAATGATCCCATTTACAATTACACCAAAAATCATAAGATAACTAGGAATAAAACTAACCAAAGAGGTAAAAGGTCTGTGCTCTAAAAACTACAGAACACCGATGAAAGTAATGGAGAAAAATATGAAGAGATGGAAAAATATTCCATTCTCATAGATTGGAAGAATAAACATTGTTAAAATATCTATGCTGCCCAGAGCAATCTACACATTCAAAGAAATCCTTATCAAAATACCATTGAGACTTTTCACAGAGCTGGAACAAACTATCTTAAAATTTGTATGGAACCAGAAAAGATCCTGAATCACCAGGGGGAAGGTTGAAAAAGAAAAACCCATCTGGGGGGATCACAATGCCTGATCTCAAGCTCTATTACAAAGCCATGAACATCAAGATGGCATGGTACTGGCACAAAAACTGACATAGATCAATGGAACAGAATAGAGAGCCCAGAAATGGACCCTCAACTCTAGGGTCAACTAATATTTGACAAAGCAGGAAAGAATATCCAATGAAAAAAAGGCAGTTTCTTCAATAAATGGTGCTGGCAAAATTGGACAGCCTCATGCAGAACAATGAAACTGGACTATTCTCTTACACCATGCCCAAAGATAAACTCAAAATGGATGAAAGACCTAAATGTGAAACAGGAATCCATTAAAATTCTAGAGGAGAAATAGACAGTAATCTCTTTGACATCAGCCACAGAGACTTCTTGCAAGACACATATCCAAAGGGAAAGAAAACAAAAGCAAAAATGAACTATTGGGACTTCCTCAAGATAAAAAGTATCTGCACAGCCAAGGAAGCAATCAACAAAACTAAAAGACAATCTTTGAAATCAGAGAAGGTATTTGCAAATGACATTACAGATAAAGGGCTGGTATCCAAGATCTAAGCTGGTATCCAAGATCCAAGATCTCAAACTCAACACCAAAAAAAACTCCCCAAATAATCCAGTCAGGAAATGGGCACAAGACATGAACAGACACTTCTCCAAAGAAGACATGCAAATGGTTAACAGACACATGAAAAAATGCTCCACATTACTTGCCATCAGGGAAGTGCCAATCAAAACCACAAAGAGATACCACCTTACACTAGTCAGAATGGCTGAAATTAACAAGACAGGAAACAACAGTGTTGGTGAGGATGTGGAGAAAGGGGAACCCACTTACACTGTTGGTGGGAATGCAAGCTGGTGCAGCCACTCTTGAAAACAGTATGGAGGTTCCTCAGGACTTTAAAAATAGAGCTACCTTATGACCCAGCAATTGCACTAATGGGTATTTAACCCAAAGATACAGATGTAGTGAAAAGAAGGAGCACCTGCACCCCAATGTTCATAGCAGGAATGTCCACAATAACCAAACTGTGGAAGGAGCCAAGATGTCCTTCAGTGAATGAATGGATAAAGAAGATGTGATTCATATATACAATGGAATATTTCTCAGCCTTCATAAAGGATGAATATCTACATTTACATCGACAAGGAGTGTATGATGCTAAGTGAAATAAGTCAATCAGCGAAACACAATTTTTAAAAAAGATTTTATTTATTTATTCCACAGAGAGTGAGACAGAGAGAGGAAACACAAGCAGGGGGAGTGGGAGAAGGAGAAGCAGGCTTCCCGCTGAGGAGGGAGCCCAATTCGGGGCTCCATCCCAGGACCCTGGGATCATGACCTGAGCTGAAGGCAGATGCTTAATGACTGAGCCACCCAGGCACCCCAAGAAACACAATTATCATATGGTTTCACTCATATGTGGAACATAAGGAATAATGCAGAGGACAATAGGGGTGGGTGGGGGGATTGAATGGGAAGAAACCAGAAAGAGAGACAAACCATATGAGACTCCTGACTCCAGGAAACAAACTGAGGTTTGCAGAAAGGAAGGTGGGTGGGGAAATGGGGTAATTGGGTGATGGGAATTAAAGAGACACGTGATACGATGAACACTTGGTGATATAGTCAACTAATGAATCATTGACCATTATATCAAAAAGTAATGATGTGCTATACTATACCTTGGTTAATTGAATTTAAATTAAAAAAAGAAGCTAAAAGAAGGAAACACAAATAAACAAACAAGCAAAACAAAATAAAACAAAACAAAATCAACAAAAAACCAAAAGAAAATATTAGATCCTTGGTGTATTTTGGTCTGCTTGTTAAAAGAAACTAGATTCCACAATCAGAAATAAATAAAAACATATATATATGATATATAACATATATATGTAACATTTATTTACACACACAATGAAAGAAAGCAAAAATAAATATATATAATGCATATACATATAAATAAAAATTAAAAAGAATTTTTAAAAATTGAGAAAATAAGAAAATAATTGAAAGAAATAATACTGAAAGACTAAAGAATAAAAGGACAATGAGTGCTATACACTGTTTTCTCCAGTAGCTGAGCTCTGCCGTCCTCTATGATCAGTAAACTTGATGGTAACCAGTTGTTTGGATTAGTCTTCTGGGGGAGGGGCCCCTGATCCTCAGGTGTACTTGCTCTTTTGCAAAGGTGCCTCCCTTTGGCAAAGGCAGGGCTCAGTGTAAGTAGCTCCTGATTCAACTAAGTGGCGCTGTTTTGCTCCCTGAAGGCTTTGAGTCCTCACGGGTGGGATCTATATGGTGGCCCTCTGCTCTCCTGAGCTGAACTTTAGTTCGCCCCGCTCTTCAGTGAACCCTTACAGAAAAGCAGTAAGTCACTCTTGTCTCCTGGGTTCCAGAACTCTGCCTTTACCTGGCCTGTGACTGAGTGTTTTTATTTTAGGCCCAGAGCTGAGTTTCAAAACTCCAGATTTTACTCATTCCTGAGGCACGGACCCCTGCTGCTCCTCCCAGGGAAGGGATGGTGGTCTCCTAGGCTTCTGCTTTTGCTGGACCCCTCCCAGGAAAGCAGTCACACATTGGAGCAGCCTTCACAGTTTATGGCAACATACAGCAGTAAATGGCCCCTAGACTTACTGTTCTCAGCTGTCTTCCCTGTCTCACCCATGCCTGAAAATTCTGTCATACTCAGACACCATCCATTCTTCTTGCAACCCTGGGGATTCTGAGCTGTCATTTCTGGGATCCCATCCCACTTCACCACCTGTGCACCTTTAAGCCAGGGACATACCCCACTGTAGGAGGATTCTAAAAGTTCTGATTTTTGTGCTCCACTGCCTATAATACTTTGCAGTCGCCTTCTTAAGCAAGCTCCTTCCCTTGTGCTATAGCCTCAGATATATAACCCCAGATTTACGTCTCTGCACCTCCTACCTTCCAAAATGTGGTCTCTTTTCTACTTGTGGAATTGCATTTATTTTCTCAGAACTCCAGTTGATTGCTCAGGCATTCAGAATGATCTGATAACTATCTAACTGGGTTGGAGAGACCGAACAAACTTAGGGTCCTTTACTCCTCTGCCATCTGCCATCTAAACTCCTCCTTCAGTAACTATTTCTTAATTTTTCTTAGGTATAAAGCAGAGGTGCTCTGGATTCTGGGGCAATGCAACCAAGCTTGAATTTTATGATTGTCAGTTGGCACTTACACAATTTGCTAAGTTATCTCAGGGCTGCTCTTTTGATCCAGGAGGTTAATTCTTTAGAATATTAAGAATATTGCTGTGAGCCCTTTGGGAGCTGGAGAACCAGCACCTGCTCAGCACAGCTCCTAGCCGTTTGCAGCCTTGCTGACTTAGCTCAGGGATAAGAGGCAAAGCCATAAAGAGGCTGTGTCCTGGAAGTACCTCTGCTGATAGAAGTTCCATCTAAACTCATTTATTAAATAGAATAAATGTTTCAAGCAAAGATCTTATTCTTGTAGTCACTTGTATTCCATACTATGGTATCTCTGTTCCTGAGGGTTATGAGTTGAGTGTCTGTAGAGACACTTAATGAAAAGTTTTATATTAATTTTAACATGCATGAAAATGTAACTAGCAAAACATTACTATTATTTAAGATACAACCAAGTAAGGAGTGTGACTCAGTTGGTTAAGTGGCTGATTTGATTTCTGCTCAGGTCATCATGTCAGAGTAGTAGGATTAAGCCCTGTGTCAGGATCTGTGTTGGGCATGGAGTCTGCTTGAGATTCACTCTCTCTTTCTCACTTTGTCCCCCCCGCACCCCATTCTCTCTTTCTCTAAAATAAATAAATAAATCTTTAAAAAGCAGATGCAACCAAGTAAAAAGAATGATTCAAGTCAACTTTGAGAAAATTAAGAGAAACAGAATAAAAAATAGCTAGCCATGACAAATATCAGTAAGTTGTACACAGTGACTGATGCTGGGAAATGGGGCTGGGTGGAGGGAAGTCCTTTGCAGCATTTGCGCAGACAGTACGACAGACAACATACAATGAGCAGGTGCACCTCTGTTTCTACTCCTCTCTACACTTTATCTCCTGATTTGTTTAAAGTTTATCATTAGAAGAGTCATCTTGTAGTTATCTCTCTCTTACCAGGAAGAAGCTATTTGCATGAGGTCATTTGCATGCATATTTTTGCAGGGTTATTGTTATGTGGATAGTTTGCATTTGCCTTACTTCACTCAGTATTATATCAGACGCATTTTCCATATTGCATATCATTTTCATTTTTAAGGATTGGTTGTTTCCATTTTTGAAAAAATTGATACCATTGGATACATAGCTCTTGTCTTCTATTGAACTTTTAGTTATTTGGGGAGAATAAACTCATATAAGTGGGATAAATGGATCAAAGCATATAAACTTTCATCACTTCTTAACTGCGCACAGCCACTAAGCTTGAGGCCTTTTAGCCCATAAAAAATAATGGTCACCTTTTTCCTTAATATGCAAAGAACTTTTTCAGAGAAAAGGATGAAAAACACAGTGGAAAAATGACAAAGGATATGAATGTTATCTCAAAGAAAAATACACTTGGCCACAAGCATATGATAAATGCTCAACCTCAGTGATAATTAAAATGTTATAAATTTAATTTTAAAAAGATCCCTATCTTATAAGCAAAGTCTGAAAAGTTTGATAACACTCTCCAGAGTTAAAGTTGAAGGGAAAAGACACTTTCATTTTATTTTTGCAGACACATCAATTGATGAGGTTTTAGGAGTAGATAATTTGGTTGCCAAAATTTTAAATGTATATGCCTGCTGCCCCAAGCAATGCTCCATCTAAGACTAGATCTTGCAGACTTACTTACAAAGTACACAAGATAAATTGTATTCACATCAATAAAGTTTTTAATAGGGAGAACTGGGAGGGTTTTAAAGCTCCACCCACGAGAGACCTGGTAGAATAGTTTCTGGTACATTTATATTGAAACTCTACTACTGACCAGGGTTGTGGGGGGCAGGATGTCTGCTGACATTCACACCAGGGTGTGCAGCTGGCTTATAATGTGAGCCTGGTTGAATCCATTTTATTAACATTGGAACACAGCTATGATTCTTCACTTAATATCATTTTTACTATGGAATTATACAAAAGAACATGTTTCTTTTGGAATATAAAACATTAACACATATATTTTTAAAATGTATTAAGGAGTCACTCAGAAAATTATTGATGAAGAGGTCACAGTATTTTCTTTCTCATTAAAACTTGCCAGTGAACATGTTCTTTTTCTCCCAGTGAGTTCTCTAGAGATCAAAATGTTGGTTTAGGTATCAGAAAATTATCATTTTGCTGCTTTCAGTGAATAAGTCACTGGGCTTCACCATGCTGTGCTCAGAGTTGGGTGGGAAATAAAAAATCTTATCATTTATGCATGACGAAAATTGAAGCACAAAGAATACAAATGTGCCCAAGGGTGCAGTGGATGAACTCAGAAGAATGCAGGCCATTGCTGGGTCCAGAGCTCCTCCACCCTTTTCTCTTTGCTGCATGAAAACAGGACTCACGCACCAAACTCAACTTGACCTGCACACTAGCTACATAGCTCTGCTCACTTTGTGTAAACATGAGATACAAGTCCACAAAGGTTAGCTGCACACATTGCTGTGCCTTGCACCCTGGGACCCGCTGCTACACCCATGACCTCCAGAGCAGCACTGGCCAGCCAGCAGCACTTTCTGCCACGGTTCTGGATCTGTGTTTCACAGGCTGCCACAAAGTGGATGCTTATTGAGTGCTTACTGAGCAATTGAAATGTGGCTAATACAAACAAGGAACTGGATTTTTAATTTTACCTACTTTTAATAAACAAATTTAAATAGCCACAAGTAGTTAATGTCTACTGTATTGGCCAGGCAAAGCTCTAGACGTGGAATACTTTCGGTCTGCTTTGAAAACTCTGACAAATCTTAGCATACCATGTAGTATTGCGACCAGCTGGACCAAGTTAATTACTTTTCAGGGAATTTTGTGTGCAATACAAGAAGGAAGAACAGAAAACAAACAGGAGAAACAGAAAAGAGGAGTGACAAAGTGTCTGTTTTTGAAGTGTGGCAAAATGACGGGACCTCTGTGATTTGTGGCTGTATCTGAAAGGTCATGGTCAGTGTCCAAGGCCTTCAGGAAGTCAGGCTGTGCAGCCACCAAGAAGGATCTCCGTTTGCCTCTCAGCATGAGCATCAGTGCCTGTAAGAACTGCAGTCCATTTTTCTTCTTTGCAACTGATCAGCCTAACCAACACTCTCTGGCACTTAGATGTGCAACTGAAAACATTATTGGAGAGTTTGGTGAAAAAAAAAAAAGGCACCTCTTGTTGAATGGTGGCTTATAAATCTGGATGTGTGTGGAATGAATTTTCACAAAATGGAGCATGAATTAATTTCTCCATGATCCAGTCTATTGTTGAGTTGGTACGTTTGTAGTAACAACAATCAGGTTGGTAGAGGAATGACCCATGCTGCCAGTCAGCTCTTCTCTCTGGGGTTCCTGTACTATCTGTGGTATGCATCAGTAGTCCCCCAAATGAGCAATGAATGAGACCCTTTTAAAAGCAAATACTCTTGAAAACTGAGAATTAATCTAGGGGCCCTATTTGAGATTAACTTCTTCCAATTTATTGGAGAGTTAAAATTGTAAGCCAATTTCAGTTTGCATTTTTTTAACCTTTTAAAAAATCATCTATTCTTTTTCATTTGTTTCATTTGGTTACATGTATAACTTACAAATATAGTCATAAAACAGATATAAAGATAGGCATTTTTTATCCCATTGGTATATCATATTCCTCTCTATTTTCTAACATACTTTTATAGTTTTTAAATGTTCAGTTTTTTAATCCCCGTGAAATTTATATTTGTTAATGGTGGAAAAGAGAGCTCCCAAATTATTTTTTATGAATTTGTAATAAGTTCTCTAAATAGTTCTTTGTTCCTTTTTCTCCCATCCATTAAGACATCTTCTTAAACATTTACCATATTCCCAGCTACACATGGACTTTTTCTGGATCTAGGGTTTTTGTCCATTGTTTTATCTATCTCTGCCATTTTAATAGCTATAGCTTTCAAAAATCTTCAAATTCTTTTTAGCTATTATTGTACATTTCCTCTCTTAGATGAATAGAATCAGTTTGTCAAGTTTAATTTTAAACTTGGTTATGTACTATTTTTTAAGCCTACAAAAAAAAATTATAGTAGGAAGTTAGAGGTTATCCTTTAAGAATCTTGCCTCCTGCCTGCCCATACAACCACTGATTTCACATGGCCTCCCTCTGAGGGTAACACATCACAAGTCACTGGCAGAGAAAGCACTTGTCAGAGCACATTCTGTCTGCTCATTCCAGGAGCTTTCCTCCTTCTCATCTTGATTTTTCTTCATAGAACTTTTTCACACCAAATAATGTGTTGACACTATTTAGGTATATTTTTGATTTATTATAATCTACCTCTTCTTACTGAAATGAAAACTCACTTAAAAAGAGCAGAGATGGGTGCCTGAGTGGCTCAGTGGATTAAGCCTCTGCCTTTGACTCAGGTCATGATCTCAGGGTCCTGGGATCGAGTCCCACATTGGGGTCTCTGCTCAATGGGGAGCCTGCTTCCTCCTCTCTCTCTCTCTCTCTCTGCCTGCCTCTCTGCCTACTTGTGATCTCAGTCAAATAAACAAATACATTCTTTTTTTTAAGATTTATTTATTTATTTATTTGTCAGATAGAGAGAGCGCAGGAGCGAGCACAGGCAGACAGAGTGGCAGGCAGAGGCAGAGGGAGAAGCAGGCTCCCTGCCGAGCAAGGAGCCCGATGTGGGACTCGATCCCAGGACGCTGGGATCATGACCTGAGCCGAAGGCAGCCGCTTAACCAACTGAGCCACTCAGGCGTCCCTAACCAAATACATTCTTAAAAAAAAAAAAAAAAAGAGCAGAGACTTCATTTTATTATTTTCTGATCCATCCCCAAGGCACCTCAGTATTTGTAGAATGGATGAATGAATTTGAAGTGTTGGTGTCTGGGATGTGAAATTCACCAACTCATTTGAATGCCATTCTTGGTAGTTAGGGCTGACCTCTTCCACGAGAGAAATCCTCAGAAGGTGTTCTCTATTGTGGAGCAACAACTATCCAGAGGGAGAAAGACCTTTCTTGGTCTGTAACACATCATTTCATTTCATTTGATCTCACCAATTCTAGGAGGAAGACAAAGCAGCTTGAAATGCTGGTGGAAATGCAAATTGGTACAACCTTTTGGGAAAGCAGTTTTGTACAACATGTAGTCTTCTAAATCACGTTCCTCCAGAGACCACAAGAACACATCTGTAAGTAAACAAATTCATTTCCCTCAGTAAGAGAGTATTAGAAAGAACTTAAGATAGGTTTAGGACTTCCATTGGATGACTTATGTTGGAGGAAGGGGCTAAGGCTTTGCTCTGGGTGCTGTCAGAAACTGGGGGCACTGTGATCTGACATCTTTATCCAGAAGGCAGGAGGAAAGAATTAAGGCTAAAGCTGCAACTGGAAAAGACCCAGAGGTCACTCAAAGTAGACAGCACAGGATTGTGTTTGGTCTTGGTAACCTGGACAATGTTTGTGTTTGGTCTGTGCCTAGTCATGAACTTGGAGGGGACTTGTTCTTGTCCTCTCAGTCATGGTCCCAAAGTAGCCTTGCCTGAAAGTTATGTTCTGTGACATCACTACTGTTCCACAGGAGGTCAGAAGGGCCTAGCTGTGATGCCAGTCCAGCTCCTGCAGGTCCTGGCTCTGCTGTTTTTCTTGCTGCCTTTTACTTAAGGAGTTCTTTTAGGGCTCAATCATAGGCAAAGACAAACATACAAATGAAAATATATGTACATCTCAGCATTATTATTAATAGAGAAAATAAACTCCTAAACACAGGTATGGTAAAGAAGTTCTATAAAGCAAATATATGCATGAGCCATGCGGAGCATGGGGGGTGCAGACAAGGATGGTGGTACTCAGTCATGAGTGGCCACCATCAGATGGAGCATGATGCTGCCTTCATAGTGATGTCTACAAATACTTCAGTGGCTTCAGGATACTTCAAAGATAATGTTGAAAAGAAATGCAAGGCACAAAACTGTATATTTATATACATAAATATATGTAGTGTATCAATGATGTAAAAGGAAATTATTTATTCATTTAATAAATATTTCTTGAGTACTGACTTGCTAGGGGGAGGAACCCACTCCTGGTCCATATTTTTTCTGTGACTCACAGTCATGTTAAAGGAAGATGGCATACCCTGCCCTTAGAGAGAGCTTGGCTAAGTCCCTGGACCAGGCTACACAAGGTTACCACCAGCTGCCCAGGTACAGAAACCAGATCTTTCCCCCAGATATTAAAAATTGATGAGGCTTCTGAAAACCAAATAATGACAATAAACTCATAAGTCAATAATTACCAAGATGGCCTGTGTACTTTATAAGCCCACTTTCTTTAATGCCAGTGGGAGCAGATTTTTCCAGTGAGAAGAGACCTTAGTGATACCTTAGGAACTTTCTGGCTCCAAAACACCTAATGCAGCCTTGAAAGGGACCTGGCTGAACCTGGAGCTGGAGCCAGGGCAGGAGTATCTTAGAGGAGAGCTACCCAGACTTCCGTGGGAGAAAGGTCAAGCCCCCTGGGTGAGCTTTCAAATGATCTACTTTGGGGGGTTCCAAATAGGCATGTCATTTCAGGTAACGCATTTTGTATTTCATATCTATTCTGTAAAAAAATTATCCCCAAATTTAAAAGCTTAGACAACAAAGCTTATTTCAATTTCCCTGAGTCAAGAGTCTAGGAATTTTTTGCTGGGTTCTCCAGGGAAAAGTGGCTTGGGGTGGTTCAGGTTGCAGTACAACCCTGGGCTTGTGTCCATGCATCATCTACAATGAGTATTTTATATTTTTGCATGCTTATTTCTGGGAGGACCTAGACATGTAAGCACTGGAGTTTCACAGCTGGTTTTTTAAGTCTGGGTATTCAAGTAACTGGGCCACCCAAGTTAATCTGATCTGACCATACAGATAGCAGGCTAGTGTCCCAGCCACAATCTGTCCAGTAGGGTCGGTGGGAGTGGGCTGAAGTGTGGCCTCCCACTCCGGTGTCCCTGGTTAGTGTCTCCCTCCTCCCACACCTTCCTGGGACACTAGAGCATCTTGCTCCTGAAGTGTGCCTAGTGCTTGATACCTTATGTCTTTTAATGCCAACAACCCTATCTTACAGACCAGAGACTAGACTAGGGGCAGGAGCTGATCGTGTGAATATGGGAATGAGGCCTAGGGTAGCCAAAGGCACTGAAGCAAATTCTGTCCCTTAAACCAGAGCATATCCTCTGGAATCAGAAACAAGGCTGGTGACTAACACTCAAAGCATCCTTGGCCCAGTTTTGTTTCCTCAGCTAAAACCCAGGTGCAGGCGGACTGGGGATTTGGCAAGAAGCCACATATACTGTGGACTTAACTTCTTCTCACAGTCTGGGAATATTTGCATTTGCACCTTCATTCCTCATTCATTTCTCATTGTTGCCTTCATCCTCATTCACATCCACATATGCCTGGCTCCTATATGTCACCTCTATCTGCCTCCTTCTTGCCTTTTCCTCTCTTCCAAAAATATGGTGCTTTCTAGTTCTAACAGGCCATGATTTTTTTCTCTTCCCTTACACAGAACTCAGTTGCTCAATGTGGGTCTCTCTGAAAAACTGAAAGTGTCAAAAAACTTAGGATTTGGGAAAATGCTGAAATAGCTGATGTTGGGAAAAGGTGTGTGTGTGTGTGTGTGTGTGTGTGTGTGTGTGTGTGTGTGAGAGAGAGAGAGAGAGAGAGAGAGAGAGAGAGAACATGGGAGGAAAGGAGCCAAAAACCTGTAAGGAATGGCTGTGAAGCATATTTTCTCCTAACAAACAGTAAAGCCACTCTAGAAATATATTCATTATTCCCTAAGAGGACACTTAGTCCTAGGGAATCTAAATTTCTTTGTAATGGGCCCTCAAATTAAGCACTTTTCAGACATGAAATTCTCTAGTCATTTAACTTGTCTTCCCAGGACAAGAAAGACAATATAATTCAACATTAATCTTGTATGGGAAGACAGATGCTAGTGAGAGCTGAGCACATGGTGTTAATTCTAAATTTCAGGAAGTCTGATTATATTAGTGCAGTCAAAATCCCCCTCAACTCAAAATGCTCTTGGTCAGTTCCCCACCAACCATCAAACCATCTGAGAAGCAGGAAAATTCAGAATCACTTAGAGACTTAAGTATTTTATTCTGTGGCTAATATGTTGGTGAGTATGTAAGGCACATTGATTTGATGGAATAGTGTGCTTATGTGATTAAGACCATATTTGTAACACACACACACACACACACACACACACACACACACACACACACGAACAAAGGCCTCTGAACAAATAGTAGCCAGAGGCTTACTTTTCTCACCCAGGGTTCTCTGTCACTGCTTACTCAGCACCACAGGCTTCGTTTCTATATTGCACTTAGAGTGGGCTCTGCTCAGCGTCGGTAAGAAAGCTGCCAAATACATGTCCCAGATTCAGGGAGGAACACATGAGGCTCCTTTGTTTTCCAAATGTCAGCCCTGGGATGCTACATGTATAGTGGGCACATTTTGGGGGAAATCAAGTGTCCCAGGAAACAGCCTCTTGGCTTCTGAATGGAAAAGCAGGTAGTGTAAACAAATGACAGAATATAACCATGTTTCAAATGCCCCTTTTCTTGTCCTTGCCAGCCTACTTGGCCCCCTTTCATGTTAACAACTTTGCCCACTAACATAGGGCACTGTCACAGAAGTTACATTTTGCCCTCTCTGAAATATGAGAGGAAAAGGAGGGCATGGAGAGATGGTTAATTAAGTGTACACATTTAATTCTCCCCAGTATGTGCCAAATTGCACAGAACACATCTGCCTTTTTATGATTCTTCTGGGGCAGTGTTTTGTTCAGCGGCATTTAACAGTCACACAGCACTGTCTCAGAAGGTGACAGCATTTCATTCTCAGACTACTCCCCAGATCCAGAGAAAACCAATTTTTAAATTAAATTAAATACAATATATTAAGTACATTAATACATTAAATTAAATGTTATATTTAGTTAAACATTTTATCTATGCCAAATATCATAATTTCAACATATAATCAATATAAAACATTTTTTATTATTGTGTTCAATTAGCCAACCACTTTTTAAAGTGAAATTTGAAAATATATCCAGAGGGTAGATTCCTAGTGCACTGATTTCTTAAAAGGTAGACACTGCCAAATAATTCTTCAAAACAGTTACCCCAATATATTTTCCCACTGCAACATAGCACCAATTCACATGTTATGGAGTCTCTGTGGCTCCCTAGCAATGACCTGACCAGGAGTATACATAAAGTTAACTTTCACTAATAGTTAATTTAGTCCATGAATAACTGAACTTAGTAAATACAGCTCAGCCAGGTGTCATTTCCTTTAGGAGGCCCTTCCTGACCCATTGTTCTCCTACCTCACTTCTTGCTGGACTAAGACCCACCCACCCATGCTTCCCTGCACTGTTTATTGTACTTTCCCACCAGCTAAGAAAAAGTGTTTCCTTATCTTTTGTCTCCCTCTTCCCTCTATACCATGGACACTATACAGGTTTCCCCAACATATCCCCCATGTTGGTTTCCCTTTTCTTAAACACATTGGTCATATTTCAGGAAAATAGAAATATGGCTGAGTCTTCTCTAAGCTGGGATATTCTGATCATGGAGATTCCCACACCTTCCAGAAGAAACCCAAAGTGAGAAATGGGTCCACTAAAATATTCAAAGTAATTATTTCTGGTGTTTTTTTTTTCAACAGCACCAAGCAATTCTTCAATTCTCAGTGGACACTGAGTGTTCCACAAATTTAACTCAATTCTGATGTCTACCTAGAGATAGACTGACCCCACTTTAGATGTCAATTGCATGTCCAGATTGTTATCTGTGCTACTGACTGACTGACTACAAATTGGAAGTTCCCACAATCACCTCCTTCAGTCTGATTAATTTTCTAGGACTCAGGAATAACAACTTGATCAGCCGGTCCTGCTGGAGATTATTGATTGATTTATTACAAAGAATATTAAAGTATATGATTGAAAAGCCAAATGAAGAGATACATAGAGTGAGGTCAGGAATAGTCCTAAACACAAGTAATTATGTCCCTGTGGAGTTGAGGGTGTGTCACCCTCCCAGAATGTGGATGTATGCTGGTTCATCAACCTAGAAGCTATCCAAACTGGTAGTCAGGGACTTTTATGGATCAAGGTTGATTAAATCATTGACCACTGGTGATTGAATTTAATCTCCATGTACCACCCCCTCACTGCAGGTCACAGGTGGGGCTGTCACTTCATTAACATAAAATCAAGCATGGTAAAAAGGGCCTTATTATGAATAATATTACACCCATTTTACCTTTATGGCTTTGAAACAATTTCTGGGATAGAGGATAAAAGGCCTGATATGATTACAAAGGATGCTCTCATCGCTTAGGAAATTCCAAAAGATTTTAGGAGCTGGAAACTAGGAACAAGTAGATGAAGGCCAAAATATGTATTTATTATAAATCACAGTATCACACTGTTGATTTAAAAGCATGCACTGTACACATGACTGCAAATCTGAATTATTTCCTGGTTAGCTGTAGAACTTCTGATTCCAGGTTCTCATGGGGACACTGACCTATTTACAGAAGGTCAGCATGGAGAAAGTTCAACTTTAGGCTTTTAGGCATGACTACACTTTCTGGGGGGTGGGGTGGGGAACCAGAATGCCTAGGTTTGAAATATATCTCTGCTATTTTCTAACTGGGTAAACTTGGATTGCTCAACGTCTCCACCTAAGTTTTTTGTATCTATGAAATAGGGATAAAAATAGTACTTAATCTCTTTGGGAATATTAAATGAATTCATATAGTTAATATACTTTGAATAGTACCTACCACATAAGAAGCCTAATGATCACTAGCTACTCTTTGTGGGTAAAAGTCCTGGTATCTTTTTATGTGGGTAGGACAGTGCTGGATGTGGATCCCCACGGCACCCCAGCAGTACTGGCAGGGACCTCAGTGTGCACAATAGCCAGAGATAGTCACTTGAGGCTCTGGGGAGACAGGACAACCAACACAAATGCCTGAGCGTGGAAGGTTTCAGGAGGTGAACAGAAGGCAGGATGGCTGGAGCACAGCACATGGGGCTGCAGGATAGGGCCCCCAGATGTTCGTTGTCAAATTTTTTGTGCTTTTTTGAAGACTCTTTATGTGTATATAAGGAAAAACATATTTATATATGTTAGTATAAAATATTTTCTTTTTATAACATTAAGTTAATATCCTTTTTTAAAATTTTACAATGTCATTTGGAAATTTGTTCACAACAGTGCACAGAGGTGGCTTCATTCCCCTTTTTTACACTGCATAGTATACCATCATTGCATTTGTTTAACCAGGACCCCACTGCGAACATTTATTTCCAGTCTTCTGCTGCTACAGACAGTGTTATAGTGATTAACTCAGTGTAATGGTCATTTTAGAGTTCTGTGAGTACCCACAGAAGATAAATGCCTACAAATGAAATGTTTGCCTCAAAGAGTATATTCATTTTTAAATAGATGTTGTTAAAGTGCTTTCCATGGAGGTTGTATGCATTTAAACACCCACTGGCTCTATATGAGAATGTTTCCTTATATCTTAGATGACATACTGTGTTACTAAACTTTTTGATCTTTGCTAACGTAAGTGAAATCGGCTATCTCAGTATAAAATTCTGATTTTCATGGTTTTTATTACACCTGAGATAGGGCATCTTTACACATTTTTTTTGGCCTTTATTCTTAAGAGCTTTTTATATTTCAGAAAACTAGTCTTTTGTTTGATCCCAGTTGTAAATTTTTTTCAAGTTTGTCATTAATTTTCTGACTGTGCTTTGGTGATTTTTGTGAGGTTGAGATATTTTTATGCAATAAACTTTATTTTCTTCTGGGCTTTTGCTGTCTTTCCATATTTAGCAAGCACTGATGCAGTCCAAGAATATAAAGAAAATTTCCCATAATTTCTTCTAATGCATCTATGGTTTATTATTTTATATTTAAATCTCTAATACATTTAGGATATATCCTCCTGTAGGGTATTATGTATGGAACTTCTTTTTTTCCTAAATGACTAATTATTTCAATACCATACATTGAAAAAAACATTTTTCTGCCCACTGACTTAAAATGTATCTGTTAACCAAGACTAGAACTATGTAAATTATTTTATTCTGGAAATAACCCCTGAAAAAAATGACATCTTTTCTATGTGTGTTGTAAAAATCCAGATTCACTCTTGCTCTGAACAATCATTCATGTGTTGGCCCTATGATAAAAGTAACTTTATTGTCCTTTATTTATAGACTAGGAAACTAACTGAACCAGAGAGATACTGAAAACTTGCTCAAGATCCAACCACTAATAAGTGACTGAGTCCAAGCTATTAAGCACTATGATACTTTAAAGAAATATTAAATGATGCTGTGTTCACTGCATTTATTCCTGGCTTCTGTAAGGTGGGGATAATAAACTTACCTCTGTGTGTGGGTTGCTCTGAAGATTAATGATTCAGTCCATATTTACATCAAGGACCTAGACAGTGCTAGTTATTTACATTCATTTAATGATTTAGGGCTTCTTTTGCTCAGAGCCATATATTTCTGTAACACTAAACACTGAAACCTAAATCTGGGTATGAATCTCTAACAACTATCTTCTCTGAGTCTCCTCTGCATCTACAAAATGGGCTCAGTAGCAATACTTAACTTACAAACATTGCTTTACAGATTAAATGAGATAAAATATGTTAAGAGCCCAGCCCAGCATTCTCCTTAATGCTCTACCTTGCAAGCCAAGCCTACAGGTTTTCCTGTGTTGCTAGATAGTCACAAGGGTGCTGTTCTTCTCACTTTCAGCAGAACAACTCTTCAGTCTGGAATAGGCAGCTAAGAATTGCAAACAGTTCAGCCTCAGACCTAATTATTAAAAAATCTTACCTAAATGGGCCTACTGTACTCCACAGTTATGGTTTCTGGTAGGAAATTGGGCTGAGTGGGTACTGGCTTAAGGACAGACCCCAGAGACCAATGCTCTAATTGACATTGGTTTCTTCCCCTGAGGAGGGAGATATGCTTCTTCCTTCTGCCATAGGCCACCTCTCCTTGAAGATACTACTGGTTTTCCCTTCTGGTCTCTGGAGCCAAATGAACTTAATATTTCTGGCTATGAGATAATTTTACATTCTAAATGACACCGCAACTCTCCTCTGTTACCAGCAGTCGTGGGTCCCCCTTCATGCCTCTTTACCCTGAGGTCAGCTCTACCTTTTGCCAAAAAAAGAGTTTGGATGCCAGGTAGTGCTGGCTTCCTGTTCCTCATTAAGCTGAAGAATCCCTAAGTTTCTCTGCAATTCCAGGTTTCAGCTGGTTGAATTGACTTTATTTATTGAATTGCAGAGACCTTACAGCACTTAAGTCCACCAGCAAGCACTATTGTAATCAAGGAAGGCAAGTTTCACCTTCCTTTCACTGACAAAGGGCAAATGACTTGTCTCAGAACCTATGTTGAATGCAGGAGCAAAGACCTGATTATGGTCTAACATTTATCATGCATAAGCTCCTGAACTAAATCTTTATATTCTCTCTTTCACTGAATTCTTACAGTAACTGTATGAGGCATGCGGGCCTTGCTGGCCTCAGTGGTCCATGTTCATCACAGACACAGGACAGCTTTCTGTGTTTGGGAGGGATGGAAGGGAATCCACCTGAACGAACCAGACACTGTCAGGAGATCACATTAGGAGAGAGGCTCATAGAGCAGGATCAGGGTTTTGGAGCATCAAGTGTAAATTTACTCTTGTCTTACCGTCCACCTGGGGTTGTCTTGTTTGAAGATCCATCTTGATGGAGGATGGTTTGTTTTCTGGCTGGGTGGCCCATTTTTCTGTCTGTCTAGCAGAACATCTGTCTGGCTCATGGAGTGTCTACCTGTCTAGTAGGGGATCTGTCTGGCTGTGGTCCTTCTGGCTGGGGTCTGCATTTATCTGTCTAGCCAGAGGTCTTTCTGAGGATCTTACCAAGCTGGCATTCGGTCTGTCTGGAGTTCACTTTTCCAGCTATCTACTTGGGAGATTCATCAGCCCGTCTGGCTAGACTGATCTGTTGGTCTGGGGTCCATCCATCTGTGAGGCTAGATGTCTGTCTTACCAGCTGCAGATGTGCCGCCAAATTAGCAATCTGTGTGCATCTGCGGTCAGCTCAAGGACTGGGGGTTTGTCTGGCCAGTCTATGTGAACAGCTCAGAGTTAGTCTGGTTGGGGGGTCTTCCTGTCTGACTCTGGTCTATCTGATTGGGGATCTTTCTAAATAGGGTCTGACTTGTCAGGGGTCTATTTCTCTCTCCAGATGGGGGTCCAGCTGTTCATCAGGTTTGGGTTCTGTCTGTCCAGCTTGGGGTCTAGTTGGCCAGTTGGTTTGGGGTTCACTTATCTCTGAGCATAGTGCCTCACTGTCTGGCTGGGGTCATCTGTCATGTGTCTGAATAGGGGTTCATCCTCCAATGAGGCCCTGAGAGATTGGGGTCTATCTGGCAAGCAGGGATCTAGCCTATTTGAAGGATCTGCTGATTTGTAAGGCATGCCAAGCTGATAAATGGTCTGGACGGTGGGTGACCTGTCTTAGGATGCTTATCTACCTGAGGGTTTGTCTACTTATCTGGCCTGTTGACTGCCTGGGGATCCACCCCACAGTCTTCTCCTGGTACATCAATTTGTCTGCTAAAATGTGGGTCTTTGGAATTGGTGAGTTGGTGGGGACGATCCACCTGTCTAGAAGTTTACCTATCTGCCTTGTTGGAAGGCTGTCTGTACAATCAAGGGTCTTTCTGTCTGGCTTGAAGTCCATCTGGCTAGTTAGAAGTTTGACTAGGTCAGTCTGTCCACCCACTTGGGGGTGGGTCTGTCTAGCTGAGAGAATGTACGTATCTGTTCAGCTAGGGATTTATTTATGTCTGTCTGGGAGTCTGTTGACCTAGAGGTCCATCTGGCTGGTGTCTGGCTGGCGTCTGGCTGGCTGTCTAACTAGGATGGGTCTTTCAGATGGTCTCTCTTGCTGGAGGTGGTCTGTCAGGCTGTTAGTTGATTTACCTCTCTGACTGGCAGTCCATCCATCCAGCTGTGAACTGTCCCTCTGAAGGTTGGTCTAGGTGTATGGCTACCTAGTTGTCCTGGTTGGGGGTCCATCTGTCTGTGTACCCATGTGGGGATCTTTTTATTTGTTTGAAATCAGTCTGCTGGGTTGTTATATCTGGCTTGGATCTGTCTGAATGGTGGTTGTGGGGGTGGGGGAGTGTCTATCAGTGTTTTTCAGGGCCCACCCATTTCTGTGTCCAGCTGGGTGTCTGAGTAAGGAAGGCTCAGATATTGAGATGAACTAGTCCATTATGGTGATGGGGCAGTCTCCAGAAGCCCATCTGTCCATCCTCTTCTTCACACCTGGGAGAACCTGCCTAGCCCCCTGGGGTTGGGCCCATTCCCGATGTTTATGCTTGAATCTGTTCACTGCAATCTCACCAGCCATTATCTCCCAACTACCTCCGCCAGGCTCATGCCTTGAATACTATAATCACTGGGGCAAAACCCCTACATTTCCACCCTGAGAAACTTTTATTTTGATTCAGGACCAGCATTCCCATTCCCAACACTTCACATAGCAAAGAATGGCCGTCAGCAGTCCAGGTGCCCATGTGGGGCAACAGGCAGGCAGGGTCCAGCACTCACACGCGGGTCCACTCAGCAGGGGGGTCCCGGGGCCCCTTAGGCCTTCCAATGCGTAGGTTGAAGCCTGGAAGAAGGGCACCATGGGTTTTGTGGAGAAGCTGAGGCGCGGAGATGTGTGGAAGGTCATCCTTAAGCCTCCAGGCCCTGGTGGTTTACTGCAGCCACATCCACAGGACTCGGAGAGTGTGAGCCCCATGCCACCATCCCTAAACCCCCAAATCCTGGGATTCAAAGCTTCGGAGGCCCAGCAACCCAGGCTTTGACTTACCTAGCCCACCACTCTGAGCTCCATCCACCACGTCCTCATAGGCGTCAGGCCCAGCAGGGCTTTGGTCAGCAGGAACTGCGGGCAGAAAACCACCCCCAAGGATTGACTCAGGCAGCCCCACGGAGCTCTGGAACCCACCCGAGGCAGAGCTGCATCCTCCATGCTCCCGGAGCCTAAGCTGGCAGACTGAGGGCCAGGGCGGTCAGGGCAGCCGGAGGGGGCATAGCGGAAACCAATGCGTCCGCCTGGAGTACCTAGCGTCGCCAGACAAACGGACCCAGCCTTGAGCCCAAGACTAGGCCTGCCACACTTCCGGCCGCGACGGGAGTTGGGAAATAGTCCCAGAGGCGTGGCCCGGAAAGCATTTACGTCAGCTTAGGCCCCGACCTGGCCGGACTCAGGGGCGGGGGGTCCTCGAGGCCGCCAGGGCCTTCCCGACCCCAGCAAGACAGGGTCTGGAGAAGGCGCAGGTGGGTACCGGTCCTCTCGCCTCGCGCCTCTGCCCGCTCAGACTCACCGCCGCTGGGCAGCACCCCACGCGCGTCCTCTGCGTGCGCTTGCAGTCGCCGGGCGCGCGGCGTCACCTGGCTGTAGAGCGGTCCCTCCTCCGCGCCGCGCCCCCGCGCCCCCGCCCGGGTGCCCGCCGGCGCCCCGCGCTTCTGCACCACAGCGTACGTGTCGGCCATGGCCAGGGCCGGGGGCCCAGGCACCGAGATGCTTCTGCGGGTGGGGAGAGAGGGGAGGGCGGGGAGGGCAGAGAGGGGAGGGCGGGGGAGGAAGTGAAAGAGCCGAGGGAGGGGGTGGGGAGTGCGCCTAGCTCGCAAACCGCGGGCTTCCTTCCCACCCAAGGAGTGGGTGGGAGAGAGACCCGGCGGGCAGGTCTCAGAGAAGAGAGGATGGGGTCTCTGGGTGAGGGGAGTTTGGTTCTGTCTCTCGAGCGCCTGGCAGGTTAGGTGGGTGAAGGGAAGGGAACAGCCTGGCAGGAAAATGGGCAGGGTATTGGTGCTAGGTAAGGGGTGGTCATTTCTGTGTACATGTCTGAATAAAAGAATGAGGAAGTGGCATCTAAACGTGGAAGGGAGGGATAGCCTCAAAATGGAGAGCTGGTTTCGAGGCCGATGGGGTGAAATTTGCTACAAGGGAAGGTTGACTGTCCCCAGCACCTGACATGAGGCCTGACAAGTGGGCAGTATCAAGAAATATTTGCTAAATTAATGACTAGGGAAGCTAAGAAAGGGCTAACATAGGGACTAGCCTTAGAGGCAGAGGCAGTGGGATCCCTGGGTACAGTGTCATCTTGGGGCAGGTTCCCTGGACTCAGTTCAAAGAAAGAGCCAGTGAATATTTGGTCAACTGAACAGCAAGGAAGGGCTGGTGTTTCAAGAACGAGGAAAGAGTTAGCCTCTGAGCATGAGAAATCAGAAAGGGAAGAATGAAGAGATGGAGCTGGGTACCTGAGGACCTGGCCAGGTGGGCCCCGTGTGGTGGGAAGGGTCTGGGAAGTCTGGAAGGAGAGGGCATCATCGTAGACTGGGGCACAATTCTGGGGAAAGACAGGAGGGGAAGAGTATGAGAGTTGGAGGAAACTGGCCAGACCCCTGTTTGGGAAGTCCATGGAAGTGACCATGGACTCTTGGGATAGAGGGGTAAGCTTCCTAAGAACAGTCTGATAAGGTAGCAAGGAGGACAAAGGTGGATATCATAGTCTGTCCATGCTCCCGGAAGGAGTCCATGGTGGCCAAACACTTCTTCTCTGAGTCCTGGTCTCTGAGGGTTTGATGGTAGATACGAAGAGAGTAGGAAGGGGGCCTTGGTACCTCCTTGAAATTCTGGTAAAGGGGGTGGTGTTTTGGAATGCTGAGAAGAACATCTGAGCCACTGTGTGGTATAGGAATCTGTATTGCTCCTCGTAGGGAAGAGGAATCATCAAAAAGGGAAGACAAGAGGAGGAGGGATGTATTCTTGGATTGAGACTGAGGCTCTCACCTCTGTCTGCACAGCTGCAGGCCTCTGCTTTCTCATCTCCAGGACCACATTTAAGAGGCTGAAGTTAGGTGGGATCATCTGGGACAGAGAAGGTACATGAGCAGGACCTGATGGGCATGGGATCTGCATTACACATAAGCACAAATATGTCCTATTCATTCCTGGGTCAAGAGCAACTGTCTCACAAACCTGTCTGCCCAAAGCCTGCACTGACAAGCAAGAGTAAGTGTAAGCTTGGTCAGGACCTGCCTACAACCCCTTCTGTATGGGGCGTTTGGGGTTGGGAGTGAGGGTCCTAATGGAGGATCCCCAGCAGCACCTTTTGATTCTCAGAATCCCCACATCACAATAAAAAAAAAAAACAACTTTTTGATTGCTTACATTTGTTGAGCATCAACTCTGTGTTTACTCTCCAGCAGCCAGCCTGCACTCAATAAATGCTAAATTTCAGTTGATGCAGCATGAGCTAGTGTGGCTTCAGGTTTTTCAAAAGAGGCACTCAAACTATGACACTGGCTTCAAGGCCTGCACTGGCCTCCCTCCCCCAGTCCCAGTCATCTTTGTCTCACCAGACCCCCATAAAACCCATTTCTTAAACCTGCAGTGGACACAGAGGGGGTTGGGTCCAGATCCCTGGAGGCGGCGGGCTTCCTCCACCATGGTGAGCACATGTTCCAGACTGCTAGGGACTCCTCTGTCTGGCCAGGACATATATTGCAGCTGGTACACAGAACGGCATTCCTGAAATACAGGAAAAGAGCGGCAAATGATAAAAAAGCATTTATTGAGCACCTACTGCATGTCAGGCCCAGTTCTAAATATCTTTCATTTAAATCCAACAGATAATAACTGAGGAGATAGGTACTATTGCTAATGCCCATTTTACAGTGAGAGAGCAGAGACAGAAAACAGCTACCCCATATGGGAGCCTCTTCCTCTCTTGTAAGTACCTTCTGAAAAGTAACCTGGAGGGTCCTGAGCATGATGTCTGCATTCAGCCATCTCTTCCTTGTCTGAGGATGTGGGGCAGGTAAGAACAGAGAGGAGAACAAAGACCACAGGTGCCAAAAGACATTTGCAGAAAACAAAGCATTTCTGATTAAAAATCAAAGTCAAACATATTTTTAAAAATTCATTCAGCTCAAACAGCCCCCATGGCTTTCCTGAAGGAAACATTTGATAGAGGGGAGAAAGAACTATGATTAAAAACCCCAACAAGTTGGGGTGCCTGGTGGCTCAGTGGGTTAAAGCCTCTGCCTTTGGCTCAGGTCATGATCTCAGGGTCCTGGGATTGAGTCCCACATCGGGCTCTCCACTCAGCGGGGAGCCTGCTTCCTTTTCTCTCTGTCTGCCTGCCTCTCTGCCTACTTGGGATCTCTGTCTGTCAAATAAAAAAATAAAATCTTAAAAAAAACCCCAATAAGTTCATTTGTAGTGGAAAATAAAAGATTTCTTTTGTTCTACAACAAGAACTTTAATGCACCTATGATGCACCAACTATATTTGACTTGAGAGAGATTTTCCCAAGTTATGAAATGGTAAGGGAAATAGGGATTTTAAGAGCCTAACCAGGCACATTTATATAACAGAGATAACCATGGTCATAGTTAAAATGCAAAAGCAAGTATATATTGAGTTCTGACTATTTGTAGGCTAATACCAGAGAGTTCCCTGCAGTGTGAGAGGACTGGGAAAACTAATCAGCTTTTCACACCAGCCCAAAAGCTTCCCTGAGAATCTTCTGTGAAACCTCCCACAACATCCAAGACTTCATAAAACACTGTTCCCATCTCTGCCCCAGCTCACCAGAGTGATAAAGAAAAGCCCAATCTGCAGTGGTTCCTGGTCTTGAGCCCAGTAGCGCTCACACTTTTTCTGCAAAAGGCAAGGGAGAGAGAGTAGAGAGTGAAGACAGTAGTCTGCTTAAGAGTTCCAGCTTAATACTTCACACCTCCACAGGACACCTTGGGCATTGCTGGTGGGAGCACAGATAGCTGTAGCTAATCATGCAGGCCAGCTGGCACAGCCTTGTCAGATTAAACATGCAGACACAGTTGAGACATGCTTCTGACTATTCAGGAAGAAGACAGGCCAGAATATTCTCATACTGTAAGCAACTAAAAACTGGATAGAACATATGAGCCACTATTTTCAGACATTGGACCACAGACATTGTTCACAATAGCAGGATTGTGAACAAAGGGAAACACATGAGTCAAATCTTATGACTGCCCCAGCTTATTGCCTAGAAGCAGTCACCAGGCTGCAGGACATGGAGAGTCCAATGATCCCACTGAGTTGAGAAGCCGGAGATCATGGCTCAGGGTGGACAAAGCAGCTAGAATTTGAAGGACAGAGTCCTGGAAAGAACAGAGCTATGCAAACAAGAATTAAAAAGTTCAGAAGCCTGCATATGGCCCCCTTGAGTATTATTAGCTGAATAATAATCTGAGCATCACGAAACTCCATGAAGCCAGGAAAGAATAACTTCCCATGAAAGAATAATAACTAAGGACCTATAAGATGAACATTTACTATAATGTTCATAATGGTATAGAAATAATTTACATTCTTCCAGCCAGAGTGGAGAGATCCGATTGACTGGAAGGGTATTCAATAGGGAAGCAAGAAGGACCACGTGTTAGAAGTAGAATGAAATTAGTTCTAGAATAAAGGCTACTCTAGACCTGCCCTAAAAAGCTTTAAAACAAACCTTAAAGTGATCAAACATCCAAAAGTAATTTAACTGCCTTCTTGAAAAAGTCCAACACTCTTTAAAGGAAAAAAATAAATCCAACAGTTACCTGCAAAATTAAAAATCTCAAGCATCCAATAAAAGTTTTCTGGACATACAAAAGAACAAGAAAATGTGACCCACAACAAGGAGAAAAATCAGAAGATCCAATAGGGGTGAAGAAAGAAGTAGACAAAGACCTTTAAGCAGTTTTTAAAAAAGATTTTAAAAATCCTTGAAGATGAAAGAAAAACATGAACATAATGAAAATGACACAAAAGATAGAGAAAATACCAAAATGAAACTTCTAGAGAGGAAAAATAAGATACATGAAATAAAAAATTCACTGTCTAATAGCAGATTAGACACAGAAGAAAAGATCAGTGAACAAAAGACCACAGTAATAGCATCTATTTAAAATGAAAAAAAAATTACTAGGAAGAAATGAACAAAGAATCAGTTACGTGTGGAAATACACCAAAAAATAGCAAATATACCAAATATACCAAAAACACCAATATATAAAATATACCAAATACCAAATATACCTAATGTATGTGTATCTGAAGTCCAGAAGAAGGAGAGGAGAGAGGGGAGAACAGAAACTATATTTGAAAAAATAATTCCTGGAAAGTTTTCCAAATTTGATGAAACCACAAACTCACACATCCAAGGAAGCCAACTATAGGGAGAATAAACATTAAAAAAGCCACACCAAGGGACGCCTGACTGGCTCAGTTGGTTAATCATCTGCCTTCAGCTCAGGTCATGATCCCAGGGTCCTGGGATAGAGTCCGGCATCCCCTACTCAGGGGGGAGCCTGCTTCTTCCTCTCCCTCTGCCTGCCACTCTCCCTACTTGTGCTCTCTCTGACAAATAAATAAAATCTTAAGGAAAAAAAAAAGCCACCCCAAGGCAGATCATGATTAAATTGCCAGAGAGAGAGAAGAGAGGAAGAGAGAGAAAACTTAAAGGCATCATATATATACAAAGACACATTACATATTAAGGAACAAAGATAAGAATGACAGAATTTTGTCAGAAACTCTGCAAATCAGAGGTGAAAGTTGTGACATTAAAATAAATTATATTTAAAAATTAAATTAAAAATTAAAATTAAATTTAAAAAAAATTAAAAAAAAACTTTAAGATAAACAAAAGCTGAGGAAATTGATCACAAAAAAGCCTGTACTGTGAGAAATAGTCAAGTAAGCTGTTCATACAAAAGGAACATGATACTAGATGAAATATGGATCTACACAAAAGAATGAAGAGTAAAGAAAAAGCAGATATGTGGCTAAATGTAAAAGATATTTCTTATTTTTAATATTTAAAAAGGATAGTCTAGAGAATTTTATCAAACAGAAAAATTAATAGCAGTCAGTCCTTCACAATTGTTTTTTAAATTGAAGGCCCATTTCCCAGCATATTGTTTGAGGCCAGTATTAATCTGATACCAAAACCAGACATAGATATCACAAGAAAAGAACACTACTAACCAATGTTTCATTAATACAGACATAAAAATCCTCAACAAAGCACCAGCAAAGGGTTATACACCATGACCAAATTGGATTACTCTCAGAAATGCAAGATTGGTTGTATATACAAAAAAACCAATGTCATATACCATATTAATAGAAAATAAAACAAAAACACATGATCATCTGAATAGATGCAGAAAAAATTTTTGGACAAAACCCAACACCTGTTCATGATAAAAATAAAAAGGAAACTAGAAATGGAAGGAAACTCCTTAGTCTGATTAAAACAACCACAACCACAACAACAACAACACATCTACCAAAAAACCCTACAACCCATCCTTAGATTTATGATGAAAGACTGGATGTTTTGCCCTTAAAATCAGGTTGTACTCGCCACTTCTGTTCAACTTTGTACTGAAAAGTCTAGTCAGTGCAATTAGGAAAAAAGAAATGGAAGAAAGGAGACAGGGAGGAAGGAAGAGAAAAAGAAACATAGGGAGGGCCAGAAGGAAGAAAGAGTATTGGATTAGAAAAGAAGCCAGCAGGGACGGCTGGGTGGCTCACTTGGTTGGGCGTTTGCCTTCAGCTCAGGTCATGATTCTAGGGTTCTCGATCCAGTCCCATATTGGGCTCCTTGCTCAGGATGTAGCCTGCGTCTCCCTCTGCCTGCTTTCCCCCTGGTTGTGCACGTGCTCCCTCTTCCCCCCACCCCGGACAAATAAATAAATCTTATAAAGAAAAGAAGGAGCAAAAGTATCTCAATTTGTTGATGATGTCATACTGTATATGGAAAACCCTAAGTTTTCCACATACCCACACCCACACATATACTACTAAAGCTAATAAAGGAGTTCAGCAAGGTTGCAGGATATAATATCAATACAGAAAAATCAATTGTATTTCTATATAGTGAAAACTATTTGGTTTGCAATAAGGAAACAAAATGAAATTAAGAAAATCACTCTATTTACAATAGCATCAAAAAGTATAAAATACTTAGGAATAATTTTTTTTAAAGTGCAAGACCAAAACCAAACACTATAAAACATTGCTAAGAGAAATTTAAAAAGAACTAGATAAATGGAAAAAATTCCATGTTCATGGAATGGAAGACAATATGGTTAAGAAGGCAATAGCTCCCAAATTGATAGTTCAATGCATTCCTTATCAAAATCCCAGAGGGCTTTTAGAAGATATTGGCAAGCTGATCTTAACATTGATATGTTAACATTAATGAGTGTGTCATAGATACCCAAGACCACCCTCATCTTTGATGATTCAGTAGGGGACTCACAGGACTCAGCAAAGAGTTGTACTCATGGCTATGATTTATTACAATAAAAAGCTACAGAAAAAAATCAGCAAAGGGAGAAGATGCACAGGGCTAAGTGAGGGAAACAAGGTTCCTGCTTCCAAGGGTCTTCTCCCAAGCAGCTTCTCCCAGTCGCACACAATGTGCTGAATTCCCCCAGCAAGGATTTTTTACAACATGTGTGAAATGTCCACGGAAAAGCTTATTAGGCAGTCAGTTCCCAGAGAATTCACTGGGGCATTCATGCGGTATGTGGGTACCCTCTAACTAGCATGTACCAAAACTTCAGACTCCCAGAAGGAAGGCAGGTATTCAAATAATCCATACTGTTTATACAAACAGTTCAAGAGTAGTGAGCTACTTTCATTAGAAATCCAGTTTCCAGGCAAGATCTAACCTAGTAGGAAGATCTTTTTTTTATTTAAAAAAGTTTTTTTTAATTTTTTATTTTTTTATTAACATATAATGTATTATTAGCCCCAGGGATACAGGTCTGTGAATCGTCAGGTTTACACACTTCATAGCACACACCTTCCCCAGTGTCCATAACCCCACCACCCTCCCCCTACCCAGCAACCCTCAGTTTGTTTTGTGAGATTAAGAGTCTCTTATGGTTTGTCTCCCTCCCGCCCGATCCCATTGGAAGATCTTTTTTAAAAATCATAAGCCTGCTGTATTACTCTTTTCTGCACAGCAAGTGACCCAGAAAAGTCGAAACAATCTTGAGAGAAAAAAAAAAAAAAGAAGAAATTTGGAGGACTCATATTTCCTTATTTCTTTTTTTTCTCTTTCTTTCTTTACATTTCTTCATTTCATAACTTACTATAAAGTTACATTAATAAAAAGTGTATAGTACTGGTACAAAGATAGACTTACCAATCAATGGAATAAAGTTGAGAGCCCAGAAATAAACCCTTAAATTTATAGTCAGTTGACTTTCAACAAGGATAACAAGACCATTTTATGGGGAAAAGACAGACAAATAAGTGCTGAAAAAAATAACAAGTGTTAAAAAAAAAAAAACCAGACAGACAAGTAAGGTGAGAATGTGAATTCAAATCCTCATACATTGCTGATTGGAAGGTAAAATGATGTAGCTGTTTGACAGTTCCTCAAAATATTAAGAATGGAGTTATCATATGATGTACCAATTCCACTTCAAGGTATGTACCTGAGAGGACTGAAAATATGCTTCTATGCAAAAACTTGCATTTTCATAAGAAAAGCAGCATTATTCATAATAGCCAAAAAGTGGAAGCAATTCACATTCTATAAACTGATAAATGAATAAATAAAATGCAGTAGATCCATTCAATGGAATACTGTTAAATAATAAAAAGGAGTCAAGTACTGACACATGCTGTAATATGCATGAAATTTTAAAAACATGCTAAGTGAAAGGACCCAGTCACAAAGACATCAAACATATCATATGATTCAGTTTACATGAAAAGTCCAGAGGGGTCAAACCTATAGGGACCAATAATAGAGTAGGGGTTACCCTGGATGAAGAAATGGGGAGTGACTGCCAATGGATACAGTATTTCTTTGTGGAGTAATGAAAATGTTCTAAAATTTATTGCAGTGATGGTTACATAACTCAGGAATATACTAAAAACAACTGAATTGCACACTTTAAGTGGATAAATTACATTTTTTAAAAAGATTGTATTTATTTATTTGATAGAGAGAGATCATAAGTGGGCAGAGAGGCAGGCAGAGAGAGGGAGGGGAAGCAGGCTCCCCATTGAGCAGAGAGCCCCATGCAGGGCTTGATCCCAGGACCATGAGATCATGACCCGAGTTGAAGGCAGAGGCTTAACCCACTGAGCCACCCAGGTACCCCTAAATTGCATCTTGATAAAGCCGTTTAGTCCCAATAGTTTATTTTTGCTTTTGTTTCCTTTGCCTTAGGAGACATATCGAGAAGCATACTGCTATGACCAATGCAAGACAAATTACAGCCTATACTCTCTTCTAGGATTTTTATGGTTTTGGGTCTCACATTTAGGTCTTTAATCCATTATGAGTTTATTTTTGTGTGTGGTGTAAGAAAGTGGTCCAGTTCCCTTTCTCTCTCTCTCTCTCTCTCTCTCTCTCTCTTTTTTTTTGCATGTAGATATCCACTTTTCCCAGCACTATTTATTGAAGAGATTCTTTTTCCCATGGCATATTTTTGCCTCTTTTGCTGAAGATTAATAGGTTAATTGACCATATAATCATGGGTTTATTTCTGGGTTTTCTATCCTATTCCATTGATCTACATGTCTATTTTTGTGCCAGTGTCATACTATTTTGATTACTACAGCTTTGTAGTATAAATTAAAATCTGGAATTGTGATATCTCCAACTTTATATTTCTTTTTCAAGATTGCTTTGGCTATTCAGGGTCTTTTCTGGTTCCATCCAAATTTCAGGATTGTTCTAGTTCTGTGAAAAATGCTATTGCTATTTTGATAGGGATTGCATTAAATCTGTAGATTGCTTTGGATAGAATGGACATTTTAACAATATTTCTTCTTCCAATCCATGAGCATGGAATATATTTTCATTTATTTGTATCATCTTCAATTTTTTTCATCAGTGTTTTATAGTTTTCAGTGTATAGGTTTTTCACTTACTTAGTTAAATTTATTTCTAGGTATTTTACTATTTTTGGTGCAATTGTAAATTGGATTGTTTTCTTCATTTCTCTTTCTGCTGGTTCATTATTAGTGTATAGAAATGCAACACATTTCTGTACACTGATTTTGTATACTGTGACCTTACTCAATTCATTTATTGGTTTTAGTAATTTTTTGGTGTAGTCTTTAGGGTTTTCTATATATAGCATCATGTCATCTGCAAAAAGTTAAAGTTTTACTTCTTGCTTACCAATTTGGATGGTATTTCCTTTTCTTATCTGAGTGCTGTGGCAAAATAAATACCACTGGATGGTATTTCCTTTTCTTATCTGATGGCTGTGGCAAAATAAAAAAGCTTTTGCATACAAAGGAAACAAACAATAAAACTAAAAAAAATGACCTACTGAATGGGAGAAGATGTTTGTAAATGACATATCTGATAAAGGGTTAATATACAAAATATATAAAAAACTGATTCAACTCAACAGCCAAACAGGAAATAATTCAATTAAAAAATGGACAAAAGACATGAACAGACATTTCTCCAAAGAAGACATCCAAATGGCCAACAGATATATGAAAGGATGATCAATCGACATCACTCATCATCAGGGAAATGCAAATCAAACACAATGAGATATCACCTCACACCTGTCAGAATCACTAAAATTAAAAAAAAAAAAGAAACATCAAGTGTTGGCAAGGATGTGGAGATAAAAGAACCATTGTGCACTGTTGGGAATGTAAACTGGTACAGCCACCCTGGAAAACAGTATGGTGGTTCCTCAAAAAATAAAAATGGAACTACCCTATGATCCAGTAATTGCATTACTTGGTATTTATCCAAAGAATATTCAAACACTAATTCAAAAGGATATATGTGGGATGCCTGGGTGGCTCAGTGGGTTAAAGCCTCTGCCTTTGGCTCAGGTCATGATCCCAGGGTCCTGGGATTGAGCCCTGCATTGGGCTCTCCCCTCAGCAGGGAGCCTGCTTCCCCCTCCCCTGCCTGCCTCTCTGCCTACTTGTGATCTCTGTCTGTCAAATAAATAAATAAAATCTTAAAAAAAAAAAGGATATATGCACCCCTATGTTCATTGTTGCATTATTTACAGTAGCCAAATTATGGAAGAAGCCCAAGTGTCCATCAGTAGATGAATGGATAAAGAAGATGTGGTATATATATATATATATGGAATATACAATGAAATTTTGCCATTTGCAACAATATGGGTGGATCTAGAGTGAAAAGAATCAGTTAGGGAAAGACAAATACCATATGATTCCACTCAAATGTGGAACTTAAGAAACAAAACAAATAAATGAGGGGAAAAAAAAGAGAGAAACCAAAAAACAGACTTAACATAGAGAATAAACAGGTGGTTACCAGAGGGAAGGTAGGGGTGGGTAATGGGTGAAATAGGTGAAGGGGATTAAGAGTACACTTATTCTAAAGAGGCAAAGGATCTGTACTCAAGGAACTATAGAACACTTATGAAAGAAATTGAAGAAGACACAAAAACATGGAAGATCATTCCATGCTCATGGATTGGAAGAATAAACATTTTTAAAATGTCTATACTGCCTAGAACAATCTATACTTTTGATGCCATCCCAGTCAAAATTCCACCAGCATTTTTCAAAGAGCTGGAACAAGCAATCATAAAATTTGTATGGAAACAGAAGAGACCCCGCATTGCTAAGGAAATGTTGAAAAAGAAAAACAAAACTGGGGGTATCATGTTGCCTGATTTCAAGCTTTATTACAAAGCTGTGATCACCAGACAGTATGGTACTGGCAGAAAAACAGACACATAAACCAGTGGAACAGAGTAGAGAGCCCAAAGAGGGACCCGCAACTCTATGGTCAAATAATCTTGGACAAAGCAGGAAAAAATACAGTGGAAAAAAGACAGTCTTTTTAATAAATGGTGCTGGGAAAATTGGAGAGCTATATGTAGAAGAATGAAACTTGACTGTACTCTTACACCATACACAAAGATAAACTTGAAATGGATAAAAGACCTCAATGTGAGGCAGGAATCTATCAAAATCCTAGAGGAGAACATAAGCAATAATCTCTTTGACATCAGCCTCAGCAACTTCTTTCAAGATATGTCTCTAAAGACAAAGGAAACAAAAGTAAAAATGAACTTTTGGGACTTCATCAAGATCAAAATCTTCTGCACAGCAAAGGAAACCATCAACGAAACAAAGAGGCAACCCATGGAATGGGAGAAGATATTTGCAAATGACACCACAGACAAAGGGCTGATATCCAAGATCTATAAAGAACTCCTCAAACTCAACACACACAAAACAGATAATCATGTCAACAAATGGGCAGAAGACATGAACAGACACTTCTCCAAAGAAGACATACAAATGTCTATCAGACACATGAAAAAATGTTCATCATCATTAGCCATCAGGGAAATTAAAATCAAAACCACATTGAGATACCACTTTACACCAGTTAGAATGGCCAAAATTAGCAAGACAGGAAACAACGTGTGTTGGAGAGGATGTGGAGAAAGGGGACCCCTCTTACACTGTTGGTGGGAATGCAAGTTGCTACAGCCACTTTGGAGAACAGTGTGGAGATTCCTTAAGAAATTAAAAATAGAGCTTCCCTATTACCCTGCAATTGCACTAGTGGGTATTTACCCCAAAGATACAGGTGTAGTGAAAAGAAGGGCCATCTGTACCCCAATGCTCATAGCAGCAATGGCCACAGCCACCAAACTGTGGGAAGAACCAAGATGCCCTTCAATGGACAAATGGATAAAGAAGATATGGTCCATATATACAATGGAGTATTATGCCTCCATCAGAAATGAGGAATACTCAATTTTATATCAACATGGATGGGACTGGAAGAGATTATGCTGAGTGAAATAAGTCAAGCAAAGAGAGTCAATTATCATATGGTTTCACTAACTTGTGGAGCATAAGGAATAACACGGGGGACACTGGGAGATGGAGCAGAGAAGTGAGTTGGGGGAAATTGGAGGTGGAGAC
This sequence comes from Taxidea taxus jeffersonii, assembly GCA_003697995.1. Taxonomy (NCBI): domain Eukaryota; kingdom Metazoa; phylum Chordata; class Mammalia; order Carnivora; family Mustelidae; genus Taxidea; species Taxidea taxus. The sequence continues at coordinate 40,031 of RCUC01135798.1, forward strand.
AAACCATGAGGGACTGTGGACTCTGAGAAACAAACTGAGGGTTTTGGAGGGAAGCGGGGTGGGAGGCAGGGTGAGCCTCATGGTGGGTATTATGGAGGGCATGTATTACATGGAGCACTGGATGTGGTGCATAAACAATGAATGCTGGAACACTGAATTGAAATAAAATAAAATAAAATAAAATGAAAAAAAAAGTACACTTATCATGATGGTCACGGAGTAATATTTGGAATTGCTGGATTACTATATTATACACTTAAACTAATATGACACTGTATGTTAACTATACTGGAATTAAAATAAGAAATTTAAAAAAAGAAAAAGACAATCTAAAGTAAAAATAATAGTGCATTGTGGAGTATATTTCATATTTAGAATTAAAACCTATGGCAAAAATAACATAAAGCACGGAATGGGAAATTTGAAATATGCTAGTATAAAGTTCTTATGTTTTAAATGAAATGGTATAATATTATTTGAGTGTATACTGCAATAAGTTAAATATATAACTGGTAAACTCTAAAGCCACACTATGCACATAATACACACCGGTATAACTAATAAGTATATAATGACTGTGAAATGGAGTAATAAAAATTCTCAATCTAGGGGCACCTGGGTGGCTCAGTCAGGTCCATGTCTGCTTTGGCTCAGGTCATAGTCTTGGGGTCCTGGGATCGAGTCCCACGTCAGGCCCCAGCTCAGTGAGGAATCTTTTTCTCCCTCTCCCTCTCTTCCCAACTTGTGCTTGCTCTCTCTTTCTCTCTCTCAAATAAATAAATAATAAAAAAATTCTCAATCTGAAAGAAGACAGAAAAGAATAAAGGAACAAAGAATCGATGGAACAAATAGAAAACAAAGATGGTAGATTTAGACCCAATGTTACTGATAATTATATTAACAACTAAATACTCCAATTAAAGGCAGAGATTGTCAGACTAAATAAAAAAGTAAGTCCTTGCAATATGCCACCTACAAGACACTTTAAAAATAAAGATGAACATAGATTAAAAAATAAAAGAATGGAAGAAGATGTGTACATTCTAGCAAAATTTAAATGGCTATATTAGTATCACAGTTCACTTCAGAAAAGGAATATTACCAGAGATAGAAAGGAACCTTACATATTGAAAGGGATTGATTCATCAAAAAGACATAACCCTAGCCATATATGTACTCAATTACAGAGTTTCAAAATAGCTGAAGCAGAAACTAACAGAACTAAGAAGACAGATAATTCTAAAATTAGAGATTTCAACATTATTTCAGCAAATAATAGGGCAAGTAGACCCTCTAAAAATTCATGCAAACAGTAAAATTTGAATAATATTTGTCCTAATTGGCAGTTATAGAATAGTTGGAGATTTCATCACTCCTCCTTCAGCGACTGATAGAACATTTAGAGAAAAGAAATTAGTAAAGATATATAAAATACTGTAAAGACAACAAAAAAATTAAAGTGTTTTTCAAAAAAGACACAACTCAACTAAACTGATATTTCTAGAATACTCCACAAAAGCAGAATACACATTCTTTTCAAGTGTACACAGACTATTTACCAAGATAGACTACATTCATAGACATAAAACAAGTCTCAGTATATGTAAAAGGATTGAAATCATATAAAGTTGTCCTTTGACCACAATGGAATTAACTAAAAATTAGTAACATGAAGATACATGGAAAAGTCCTCAAATATTTGGAAACTTAGTACAACCATGGTCAAATACCAGGAGTCAAAGAGGAGATCACAAGGGCAATTAGAAAAAAAAATTAGAAAAAAACAAAAACAAAAACAAGGGCAATTAGAAAATATTTTGAACTAATATAAAAAGAAGATACACCTTATAAATTTGTGAGATGTAGCTAAAGCAGGGCTTAGAGAAAAATGGATTAACATTAAATGCTTATATATGAAATAAGAAAAATCTCAAATTAATGATCTAAGTTTAAGAAACTAGAAAAATAGGAGCAAGTTAAACATAAATAACCATTAGGAAGGAAATGAAAAAGATGAAAAGTAATTCATGAAATAAGAAATGAAAAAAACAGAGAAAATGAATAAAACACAAAGCTGGTTCTTTTAAAAAAAACAATAATAATAACAGCAACAACAATTGACAAACCTCTAACCCAGAGATGGCTAACATTTTCTGTTAAAGGCCAGATAATAAGTATTTTACACTTTGTTGAGTCATTCAATCTATCCAATTTGCAACTACTGAATTCTGCCACTGTAGCATGAAAGTGGGTATATACAATATATAAACATACGAGTGTGGCTGTATTCTAATACATTTTATTTACCAAAAAAAGACAGACCTAGTACAATAGCTGAAGTCTGCTTATCTTTACTCTAGCCAGACTGACATGGGAGAGATGGACAGACAGACCACAAATTACCAAAATCAGGAATGAAAAAGGGGCACCACTGCAGATTGTACAGACTTCATGATCAGCCATTCATCCCTGAGCAATACTTACCCCACTTCCCAACCCCTTCTATTGAATAGGTCAGAATGTAGAAACCATGTGCCTTCAATGCTGACATGCATTTATTGAGTAACTAATTTATGCTAACAGGCAAAACAAAGATCCCTGCACTCCTGGACTTATCTTCTAATTAAGGAGATGGAGAATAAACAATATGTAGATTACCTTGTAGGCTAGAAGTGGTAAGAACTTTGAAGGAAAATAGGACACAGGGAGGTGAGTAGGAATACTGGGAGTATTAAATGATGTAAGATCCAGGAAGGTCTCATGGAGAAAGTAGCATTTGAACAAAGATCTGAAGATGGTAGCAGAGCAATTCAAGAAGACTGTTCTTGGCACGGGGAGACAGTGCCAAGGCACTGAGCCAAGGCACAGGCCCTGAGACAGTGCTATCCCTGGCACATCTGAGGAACAGCAAAGGCCAAAATGGCTAGAGTAGAGTGAATAAAGGAGAGAGAGGCAAAAACAGAGATCAGAGTTGTACCAGGAACAGATCAGTATAAGCCTTATTGTCTATGGTGCAGACTTGGGTTGGGAAGACCAACAGTAAAGGGGTTGTGAACACTGCAGGGATGAGCACCATGAATAAAAGGAAAAAGATAAACAAAAAAATTAAAGCAATAGTAGAGTCACTCCAAGAATTGGGCCTTTCAGACCTGGGATTAGGGAGGTGCTAGCAAGATTTCTCCTGCCCCACCTCACCCTCCCCTTAGGCTGACCTTGACCCCAAACTCCCAGACTAGATGCCAGAAGTCTAGCAAGGTGTGAGGTAGGGGTCCTTGTGTGGCGATGTAGGCCTGGCTTCCATCTGTGCCCTGGTAAAGGCTAAGTTCACCACCGGGATCTTGCTGTCAACCCCACCATGTCCACCCCTTCCCTGACTCCCAGCCTGACCTGGATGAAGTTGCCATTGATGTAGTCGCCATGTTCCTCCTCCTGGAGCAGGGAGAGGATCACTCGTGTCTGATCATCTGCCAGAGGGAGAGGTGAGAAAAGTGCTTTGCCCTGACAGACTCCTGGATGAAAGCCAGCAGGGTTACTGCACACCCAACAGGGATCCCACCTGGGTGCACTTGTGAGCTGCTCAGAAGAAATGCAGCCACTTGCAAGGATCTGAGAGGGAGTACATTGGAAGCATAGTGGGGTGGACTGGACTGCCATGGGTTGGAGATGTGTGCAGAGCCCCACCGACTCCCTCAGGAAGCCCCCAACTTACATGGCAGCACATCTTTGTAGGTTCTTCCTCACATTCGCTGGCAGATGGCCAGCCTCAGTGGAATACACAGGGTCAGTCTTCCATGTGGCTGAGTGGGCCTGGATGTCCTGGTGGAAGGCACCATTAGCCAACCCTGGGAGAGGAAGGAGAAAAGATAGGAGCCAAGTCAGAGTTCTGGGGCACAGAGGCACATGTAGGGAGTGCACAAATGTGCAAGTGCGTGCCTCTCACATGGTTTGTGAGAGGTGAATGCAGACTCTCAGATAGCATGGTGCCTGGGTGGGTAATTGTAGTGAGACAGTAGTAATAGCAACTCAGAGCATCTTCTCTGTGCCAGGCTCTGTCCTAATGACATTGAATCACTATAAGGTCCCCATTGTGATGTCCCCATCATGTAGATAAGAAAGCTGAGGCACGACATGGTTGAGTGACTTGCAGAAAGTCCCAACCAGGAAGCAGAACAGTGAGGGCTGCACTCAAACCTCTCAGCATCTACCACCTAAACACTCAATCTGTGTTACATTGTACTATAAACAATAATTGCAATGTAATATGTATTTAATATAACAAACATGAAGTATGATATATATGACACTATAAAATGTATATGAATTATAATGTATAACATTACTTGTGTAACAAAATATCAGTGATACCTTGTTACTGTTAGATTATTGTAATTCATGAAGTGTATTACCATCATCAGCTATTCAAAATCAGACGATAATAAGTAACACCTACCAATGCCTACGATGCTGCATTAGCATTCCTTACACATGGCTTGTATTACGGCACTGTAATGTTTAGAATCTTTATAACTAGTGACAAAGGGACCTACAAAGTGAGCGCTCAAGATCTGCTAGGCGCTTTTTTACCCACACCTGTTCCTCATGCCAGTTTAGTCATTAACCATAGCGTTTTACCCAAGAAGAAACTGACACCAGAGGACCCAGGTAAAGTACCCTAGGTCACAGCTCCTATTAGAGTCCGGCATCCACACCACCATCCACTCTTCTCCCCACCCGCTGTAGGGCTTCTGGGGTCCTCTTCTCCTGGCCCCTTCTTCTACATGATCACAGAGGCCAGGGCTGACCGGTGTCCACTGCAAGTGCGCGCCTGCCTTCCCTTGGGGAGCCGGCTTCTCCAGCTCCACCCAGCAACGGGACCGTTCCGGGAGCTGGATGAGAGGGTACAGGGACCCGAGGGCGTGGGCGGCACCGCCCAACCCGGCCGTGGACTTCGCCCTCTGGGGCTCTGTGGGCAGAGGATGAGGACAGAGACTGGGAAGAGCGACAGAGAGGTGCTGGGAAAAGAAAAATAGACCTTGAGGTGAGGAGACACACTTGGACGCTGAGAAAAGGGTTGGGGGGCGGGGCAAAGCGCTGCAGGGCGCACAGACAGATATCCGGACAGTCCCGGACCAGGAGTCAGAGCGCGCGGCTTGGCCGTCCACTCTCGCCCATTCACGCTGAATTCGCCGGCTAGGACCGCCCTCTCCCGGCCGCCTCGCGCTCCCAACTGCTCCAAGAAGCTCTGCACAGCGTCCAAGTTGCGGCTCATGACGCGGTGGGCCTGCGAGCTCCAATCCAGCAGCTGCGCTCAGCGCGGGTAGTAGTAGCAAGAAAACTGGAGGCGGCCTGCGGAGGTCCCGCCTCCGATCTTGAGACCCAATGGAAGCGCGCAGCAGGCGACAGGTCTCGCCCCTCGGCCAATAACATTCGGAGCTCGCCCCGGTACTGCCCACTGTCTCGCTGATCCAGGGAGCCCGGGGAGACGTAGGTCCTCTTCCTCTGGGTCTGAGGAGTCCCGAGCTTCCCTTTTTCGGGCCTCGGGCATGTTGGTTGAATCCGCAGAATCCCCTGGACGCTGTCTCCTGCTTGGTCCAGGGACCCGCGCCTGGGGCCAACCTTCCTCCAAGGGCCCGCGTTGGGTAGATTGCCCTTGCGTTCTCGCCTGGCCTCTCAGGTCGTCTCCCTGAGAGAGATAGACTAGGCTCTGATGGTCGCCGGGATGGAGCTGCAACTCCTGCCTCGAGGACTCTGGGTTGGGGGCATCCTTCACTGCGCGCTACGGCGGCGGGGCCCCAGGGAGGTCACGGGAGGTTGACGGGGTTGCAGCGGGACGGTGTGTGTGTCGGGGTGGGGGTGGGGGAATGACACCCGGGCACCCCCGCTGTGAGAAAGACCTAATGGAAGCGGATGTTTCTGTGTCTCTGTTTCCCGAGGTTCCTCTTTTTGGGTCGGACTAGGAGAACTGGGGGCGCCAGGATGCTTTCTGAATTTAAAAATCTCAACCCACATAAGCCTGCAGGGAAACAACTGAGGCCGTCAAAATGGGTTCCAGGGAAAAAGATGTTCTCAAGGCTTTCAAAAAGCTTCTATTTTTTGCTGTCTGCACACTCCCACCTTCAGAAAATGGGCAGGAAAAGGCCAGAGGACAACATGGCGATCCAGTTCCCCAGGTCACCAAGGGGAGGCTGGAGAAAGCCTAGAGGAGCCTAGGGCTCCTGCCTGGGTAGATGGGTCAGCCCACTCCTCACCCAGCAGGGCTCCGGGGGTCATGGAAGGAATTTCTGGGGGTGTCACCAGAAGGGGTGTCTGTGGAGTCCAGTTTGAGGTCGTTGAGGTGTCAAAGGTTAACCAATGGGGTGAGGTGTACTTTAAGTGATTGAAGGGTCAACAAGGTCATTGGTTCAGGTTGTGGATTTAATTAATTACAGATTATTAGAATGTTGAGTTAGGGATGGGCAAACTTTTTTTTCAAAAGGCTTTGGTTTTTGGCCTTGCTGTCTCCGGTGTCTGTACCAGCTACTCAACTCCACCATGACAGTGTGAAAGCAGCCATAGGCCACGTGTAAAGAAATGAATGAGGCTATATTCCAATAAAACTATTTGTGGACACTGAAATTTTAATTTCATGTAATTTTCATGTGTCACAAAACATTTGTGTGTGTGTGTGTGTGTGTGTGTGTGGCCTGAGGCTGTGTGGTTTGCTGACCGAGGTTTAAGTGGCAGAAGTCAAAGTGGATGATCAGTGGGGATGTTTAATTTATAGGCGGGGTCACTGTGGACTCAGTGTTTATTAGTTTCATCTCTAAGAGTTCAAAGATGGTCAGAAATGATCACTGAGGATGGATGTTTATAGTGAATTCATTGGAGGTCAGTGAGAGAGGTCTTTGGATGTTCAAGGGGAAATGTTAATGGCAGTCATTGGAGGTCAGTGACAATGAAAATGGCTGAAGAACTGAGGGATCAAAAGAAGGAAGGCCATCGAGGGCTCCTACTCAGTGCACTATAGTGTATGTCAATGAAATCACTGAACTTTTGTGGCAGGTCATGGGTTTTTTGAGACTCAGGGAGGTGGGATAAAGAAGTATCAGGGAACTTTGAGAGGATATGGATGTTCAGTGCAGGAGTCATGGACACTCTTTAGTCTCTGAGGACTCATGGATATTAATGGCAGTCATTAGGGACTACGGGATACCAGAGCATACGAGGAAGAGTCACTGTGGGATCATAAAAGGTCTTTGTGGACCCTGGTGTTAGTGGATGTCCCTGGAGGTCCAAGGTCACTGGAAACTGGTGGTTTAGGGGAGCAAATGCAACATTGAAGGGTCATTGGGCCATCCATATCATCTATGGTGATGACTGGGAGGCAGGTGGGCTCACCCAGAGGCTGGGGATCTTCCCATTAGTGACTAAGGGTCTGTTTGTCCAGTGGGGGGAGGTATCTATCTGTCCACCTGGCTTTTTGGGGTAACATTTATCTTGCTGAGAGCCTGGCTTTCTCATAAGCTGGGGTCTTCTTACTGGCAGGAGGTAATCAAGCTGAGTTCTGGCTGGCTAATTGACTGGGTAGGTGGGGTATCTCTTTGCTAGGGTATCTATCTATGGGAGGGGTCCTGTCTGTCCTTGAAGGATTTTGTCTTTTGGTTGGCTGGGATCACCTTCTAATTGGCTGGTGCCAGGGGGTGTCCATGTGTCTGACCACATGCTGTAAACATCTTTCTGGATGTCTGGCTGGGCATATTCCCATCTTTGTTCAAGAATCTGTCCATTTGTCTGGCTGTCTGTCCCTCTGGAGTCTGTTTGTCTCCCTGGGATTTGGTCCATCCAGACATCTGTCTAGCCAGGGGTCTGTGTGCTTTGGGGATCTTTCTATCTGGTTCAAACTATTTTGGCTTATGGATTGAATGACTGAGGCTGTGGCCCACCTGTCATGCTTTCAGCTGGATTGGCTGTATTTTTGGTTGTATTGTCACCCTAACTCCATGCCCACCTCTCATTGTTTAATTTCCCTGCTCCACTGACTATCCCTCTACGTCTCTCCAGATATCCAAATGCTCCTGGCTTGCAATCTCCTCAGCTCAGGCTGGGGGTCGGGGATGGGAAGACCCATGGGAGTTCCTCCAGTAGCCCGGCCTGTCCCACCTCTCCCTTTTCCCAGAGAATTGCATGCCGTGTTCTTATAATGAAATTTGCCTCTGGTAGGCGCCCTTTTGTTCACCCTATTGGTAGCAATCCCATGAAGTGGGAGCAGCGGGCACTGTCCATGGAGATCCTAAGTAACTCAGTGCCCACATGCCACTTGCCAATCTGCCTATTTGCCTGCTCGGAGTGCTCACTCAACACATCCAAGTGAACTGGGTGCTGGAAGGTGCTTGGGTAAGCTTTCTTAACACTGTGAGGAACCCAGGCTGAGCCGATGTTGCAAAGGAAAAAATTGTTTATAATGGAGAAACAAAGATACCACTTTAACCCTGGGAGCTTGCTGGGAGATACTTTGAGGCTATTGATAGTACTACTGTACAGTTCTTTGGGTTCTTTTTTTGATAGACCACTAAAGGGCAGAAGATATTGGAAAAAATTCTCTCATTGCTCCTGTTAAGAACCTGCATGCTAGAGGGGCTGACCTCTTGGTCCATCCACAAGTGTGGTGCTTAGCAAACAGGAAAAATGACACTGTCTCTAATAGGGGCAGCTTGTGGCCACCAGTGACTACAGCTAACTACCTTTGGGTGAGCTTTTGTTAGTCTCCTCTAACTCTCCTCAGGACTTCTGGATTTCAGTGTTTTTTTTTTTTTTTTTTTTAAAGATTTTATTTATTTATTTGACAGATATCACAAGTAGGCAGAGAGGCAGGCAGAGAGAGAGAGGAGGAGGAAGCAGGCTCCCCGCGGAGCAGAGAGCCCGATGCAGGGCTTGTTCCCAGGACCCTGAGATCATGACCTGAGCCGAAGGCAGAGGCTTTAACCCACTGAGCCACCCAGGCGCCCCTGGATTTCAGTGTTTTGAATTGAGGATCCCTCCTGGTCCCTTTCGGGGGGGGGGGGCAAAGGCAGGCAGCTTAGAGCTGGGGGAACACAGTGCAAGGAGAAAGCCACCCTACTTACTGTTTCTCGGTCCCACTGCCAACCCACATGACCTCTTTGTGGAGGCTGGTTTTTACCCCTAGGAACTGCCCTGTTGTTCTGCTTCACAGAGGGAGAAGGAAAGCCCTCTTCCTCATCTTTAAAAAATGATATCCTTAAAATGTCCATTATCAACCAGCCCCACTTCTTCCAGGGCAGAGCCTGGGTATCTTCATCACCTCGAGTGAGCCCCAGATGCTAGTACATGCCCTTCGAGTAAATGAACTCAGTCCTGGGCTCTCTGTGTCAATAGCTTCTACTGCTGTAAACTCTAGGCAAATAAACCCTGACAGGGATGCTAGTAGCATCCTGGGGCCTCTGGTCTGGTCACCCCACATCCTTGGTTTGCAGCTTCCATACCCAGCTTTAGCCCAGCCCACATACACCTCTGTGTGTGTGTGGCACCTTATTTGGAAAAGACCAACTAGCCATGTTCTTTTAAGCTTAATCTGGCTGGAGTCCTGCATAGCTAAGGGCTCTCTGTGGGTGCTGAATGCAGAGCCCATGGCATCACAACCAAAGGGAGGTACGGATCTCCATTGGCATCTGCCACTCAATTATAAAACCAAAGAGAAGTTAAGTGCACATCTATGTCTGGGTAAGTATGAACATCTCGAAGGATTTCTGTAATGAGACCAAGAGCAAGGGCAGGGGGCATCTCATGCTGCTGCTGCTCAGTGTTCTGAACTTAGCCAATGCACTATGGCAAGGAGAAAGAAAGGCAGGGGTCTGTCAAAAATACTTTGTAACTGGCACATGGCATCATCAACAAGAAAGTTAGAAAATCTTATGAAAGACCATAAAGGGTTAAAAGAAAATTTAATAAGGTATCCAGTTGAAATATAATACACACACACACATCACACATATACATTAGAAATCATTTTCTTATATAACAGCAAAAATGAATTTGAAACTGTAATGCAAAAAAACCCTATTAATTTCTTGAAAAATAGACACCAAGTTCCAAACCCCTATTGAATTAATAGAGCTAAACAATGATACTAATCTAATGTCTGTTACCATCACAAAAAAGACACCCACACATTATCATTCTCCTGGTAAAAGAACATAACACTCCACCCACCAAGTATTCCCACCAACAAAATTTAAACCTGTACCCGATTGAGCCTTTAGATCTAAATGTTAATTCAGAGGAAACAGAAGGGCACAGAAAAATGTTAAGTGACACAACAGGGACAAGATCAAAGACATCCAGTCTGTGGAAACTCTGTAAGGCAAATAAACCAGTTTCCTAATTGAATAAATTACAAAGAAAAAAAAGATAATCCTACAGGTTAAAAGAGACTTAGGATGTTCACAAATACTGCAGCATTATTAATATTAGCCCCAAAGCAGAAACAACCCAAGTTTCATAAAGTGATAAATAAATAAAATATAGTATATCTACACAATGGACTATTACTTACCAGTAAAAAGAAATGAAGTATAATGCATGCTATAACAGGGATAAACTTTGAAAATGCACTGCTAAGTAAAAGAAGGCAGTCAAAAAACACCATATTGTATGATTCCATTTGTATGAAATGTCCAGAATAGACAAGTCTATGGAACAAGAGTAGATTAGTGGTTGCAAGGGCCTGAGGGTAGAGGGATGGTTGGCAGAGAATGGGGAGTGACAGCTAATGGGTATGGAGTTCTTTTTAGGAGGTACAGAAATGTTCTAAAATTAGATTGTAGTGATGGTTGTGCGATCCTATGAAAATGATAAAAAGTTTAACTGTATATTTATTTTTTAATTGTATACCTTATTTAAGGTATAGGGTGAACTGTGTGATATGTGAACGTATTCCAATAAAGCTATTTAAAAAGAGTGACAAGTTACTTTTCAATCATTTGCAATGAATGAACTCATTTGGATCCTAGTTCAAACTAACATACTGTAATCAGGGAAAACTCAACATTAACTGGATATTTGAAATAATGTTTGGATTATACAACATATAAAATATATATTTGGAATAATTGGTTCTTTAGACATGATAATGGTATTGTTATTCTTGTTGAGTCCTTATCTTTTGGAGATATTCATAGATTCATAGATGAAATATCCATAGATGAAATGAGGTCAAGGATTTGCTTCAAAATAATCAAGTGAGTGGATATAGGGAGTAGGTGGGGCTATGAAGGAAACCAGATGGTCAACATTAAGGTGGGCTCATGGACTCACTGTATGGTCCTTTCTGCTCTTGTATGTTTGAAATTTTGCACAATTAAAATATTTAAATCAATCAGGATAGAGGTGAACAATCATTTCTATAGAAAAGAGAGCAAACAGGTCAGAGAACCACATACATACAAATGGCCAATAGTATTTAAGAAGATGTACAACCTCCATCATAATTAAAGAAATACCAAGCTGGGGAACCATTTTGCACTTAGAGCTTGGCCAGATGAAAAGTCTGATTGTACCCAGTGCCAGCAAGGACACAGAAACAGGTACTCAGGTATATTGACAGTGGCCAGGACAGCCTCTTGGAGGATAACAATTCAGCAGCATCTATGATCATTTTAAGATTTTATTTATTTGAGACAGAAAGAGAGAGAGAGAGCACAAGTTGGGACAGAGGGAGAGGGAGAAGCAGACTCCCTGATGAGCAGGGAGCCCAATGCAGGGCCTGATCCCAGGCCCCTTGGGATCATAACCTGAGCTGAAGGCAGATGCTTAACCGACTGAGCTGTCCAGACACCCCATCTATGATAATTTTTAAGACAAAACTCCACTTATAGGAATTTATTCATCAGATGTACTCATTTAAGTGCACACAGAGGTATGTTCAATGATGTTCTTGAAGCAAGGTTTCTTAGTAAAAATAGAAAACAACTGGAATATGAAGCCATTAAATAGGAGGTGGAGCCACTCATACTGGATATCCTTGATAACCTAGAGGTAGCTGAAAGAGATCATTAAAGGGAAAGACAGGAAGTTTCAGAATGGTGTATACAGCATGATTTTTGGGTTAAAAAATACCATGAAGAGAAAACATCTGGTCATATATTTTTTTAAGTCAACAGTCCATAGCTTCTGGAGTAGGGTGGGATTGTTGGGGGCACAGGAGGGAGGAAGGTGGTTTCTTTTTCATTGTGCATTTCTGTTTTTTGTTTTTTTTTTTTAAACATGAGGGTGTGTTACTCTTATAATTTAAAGAAGTTATCAGTATTGGAGAAGTACTTACATCTTCAAACTCTTGAAGCCAATCAGACAAAATCAAAGTACCTTCCCTGCATTCCAAAGAAAACTGGGCAGAAAACCCAGAAGGGAGCTCACAAAAATGGTCAACAAGTAAATGAAATGTCTACCCACAGTAGCACTAAATTCTCCCTCCTCCCTGGATCCCTAGTGCACCGTTCTCTCTAGCAAGGTACCAGCTGAATGTTTACCCTCCTGGAGATAATGCAGTTCATATATCAGCACAAGGCCCCTCCCCTTCCTTCTGCACACTGGTAGCATATCCCATATGGCATGTCACCATGCTTTTTATTTAACACTTTATCTTGAGGTGCTCAGTAGCTGCAGTGTACCACTTTGTGGATGCACCCTCATTTATGTAACTTCAGTGCTATGATGGACATTGAGGCTGTTTCCCTGCTTTTGCTGCTACAAACAATGGTACAGATCCTTGCACGTGACCACTGTGTACCTGGTGTACAGGCTGGGCACATCTTTAGTTCTGGCTACTGGATCAAAGTAGAAATTATAAAATCTCCCCACAAAGTTTTACATCTGTTAAACAAAACTCAACTCCCCACACCTTAATGAACCATACTAAACCTTCTTCATCTTTGCCAATTTGATAAAAGTGGTCTCCTGCTACAAAATTTCTGGTAGTAAATACCAAAAGGCTTAGACTTGTGCATCTCCTTGGACCAGAAATTCCCCTTCTAGGAGTCTACCCTAGGAAAGAATAAGGGATAGTGGGCAAGATGTTCACTGCAACCAGTTTGGTGGAACAATGCCTAAAATGTACCTCATATTGTGCTTGAATTTTCACTTCTTTTTTGTACATGAAAACATACCACTACCCCTTGGCCCTAACTCTCAATGGCTTTCAACCACCACTAATGGTTGGCATGTCTCTCCTTCATTAACTTTAAAAATAAAACCAGCAGTTGGTTTACCAGCAACAAATATGTTTATTTGGGAGTAGTAGAGAACTACAATCCAAGACAAGCATGGTAAGGCAAAACCATAGGCAAGTCCAGAGAACAAGAGAGGAATCCTCTTTTATGGAGGAAAGTGAGAAGCTGGGAGGGCTGTTATAAACAAAAACTCCATTAGAGTAAACTGGGAGTTCAAAGGATAGTTGCTTTTCATTGGCTAAGTTGTGACTGTCTCTCATTGGCTGGGCTGTTGCCAGAGAAGCAGAAAACCTTTCTTCTGCTGGGATACCAAAGTAACAGCTAACCCATAGCAGGGACTTAAAAAGTTTCTCTTCTATTTGGGTCTGCAATTAAGGAGTTTAAGGCATGAGATTGCTCCCTGCTGGCTTTCCAACTTTATTGTAAAGGAGGCTCCCTCTTATATTCACACCTCAGCCTTTTTACTGAGATTTTTAACAACTTAAAAATATGAAAAATGCTTTAATAACAATACACATTTGTAATTATTTTCCTTATAGTCCTCTGTGAAAAACTTAAAACATACATCAAAGTAGAAAGAATATTATAACACACCCTCTGCATCATCTAAATGTGACAATTAGTATTTTGCTTCAGCTTTTTCTCCCTGCTGAAGCATTTTCAAGCAAGTATCAGGCTGATATTTCACCCCTAAATACTTCACTATGTCTAAAAACTTAGAACATTTTCTAAAGAAACTCCAATGTTCCTTTAGAAAATGTTCTAAGTTTTTAGATTTTTTTAAACATTTATTTATTTATTTGAGAGGGAGGTTGAGAGAGAGTGAGCTCATGAGAAGTGAGAGGTCAGAGTGAGAAGCAGACCCCCGCTGAGCAGGGAAGCCTGATGTGGGACTCCATCCAGGGATTCCAGGATCATGACCTGAGCGGAAGGCAGTTGCTTAACCAACTGAGCCACCCAGGCGCCCATAACTTTTATTTTGAAATGTCATATTTATATAAAAGTTGCAAAAACAGGGCAATCTGTGCCCTCATACCCTTAACTTGGATTCCCCACGTTAATATTTCTGAATATTGAGAAGAATACTAGAACATGAAAATCAGTTTTAGACATGACAAAGGAAAACCTGGTCACAAAGGCCCTCTACTCTCTCTGGGCCACTGCTCTCTGGCCAGAGGAGATACTCCAAATGGTAAGCACCAAAGCCCATGCCCACTTCTGTCTTCTCCTTTGTCCTTCACATTTTAAAACCATATAAGAACTGATTACTTCCTTAAAAAGTCAAATAAAAGATGCATAAATATTCCTTTAAGCCCTATACCATGCCTCAAATCCAAGGCTCCCTGTGAGTCCTCAGGATATTATCTGTGCAATACATAAGGCACTACAGTGGACATTTCCCACAACTTATTTATTTCTTGCTTTAACTACTGTTATTTTATTGGCTCACTTTACAAACTCCCCTGCTCAAATATCCAAACCTGCGCCTAAGCTGTCTGCAGCAGCATCACAGTGACCACTTCTGACTCAAGGATGGTGACTCAAGTAGAACTTTCAAATGCTTAGAAACTCTATCAGACTGCCATCTGAAAAGTCTTTACCCACAGATTCTTCCACCAGCACAGTGTGAGGGGTCGTTTCCCCCAGTATCACTAGACAGTAGATACCACTCACATCCAGTGGCTAAACACAGATGATGAGCAAAACATGGACCCAACTGTCTTTCATAAATCCCTCCACTACTGGTGAGCCCAAGTGTGTTGGCTTCTGAAAGGCCTCTTTAGCAGTGGAAGCCACAATAAAATGAATAATGAATAGTTTGCCTCTTATTTCACCTATCCCTAAGGGCTGGCCCCCAGCACAAAGGCCTGCTGAGACTTCTGTGCTGTTAAAAAAATAAAATGCCAGTGACTAAGGGCCTGCTCTAGGCTTGGTGAAACAGTGACTGCAGCCCGAGGTCTCATGGTGCTCAGAATAAGCATCAGCCTCATGCCTATGATGTCTGCAAGAGGTACAGGGGGATACAGTAAACAGGAAGGGCAGGAGGCCCACAGCTCCTGAAGGTGAGAAATGAGGACATGTAGTTGGATGAGTGGTGGCTCCAAAAGATATGTCCACAGCTTAATTCCTGGAGCCCATGATCTTATTTGGGGGGAAAAAAAAGCTGTGATTAAGTTCAGAATCTTTAAATGAAGAGGTCATCCTTGATTTTCTGATGTGCTATAAATCTAATGACAAGTGTCCTTATCAGACACACAGTGGAAACTTGACAGTAGAGGAAGACCATGTGAAGACAAACACCAAAACCACAATGCAACTACATGCCAAAGAATACTAAGGATTGTCAATAGCCACCAGAAGCTGGAAGAGGCAAGTAATGGAGGAGGGATTGCGAGTGACCTGACTTCTGGCCTCCAGAATTGTGAGAGAATAATTCTGCTGTTTTAAGACACCCAGGTCGTGGCAGTTTTGGTAGTCCAGAAAACTAGTAAAAACATCACACTACTTCTACTTTGTATGTATTTTGGAATTTCTGTAACTTGCATGGAAATTTTAGTGGCATATCCTTCATTTGTGAGCTGAGGTTATGGCAAGGGGAAAGAGGCTCTGGAAGGTCCTAGATTTACAGGAGTGGGGCTAGAAGTCACAGACATCCCATGAAACCTATTGCCTGTTCTCCCTCAAGACTCCTCTCACTAGGCCACTGTTGCTCCTGGAACCCTTATGAGTACGTCCACTTCAGGGTCTTTGCGTGGATCATCCAGGTGATCCCTGCTGCTTCATGCCATCCTGTAGCTCTCAGGGCATCTGCAGAGGTCTCCCCCACTCTCCATCCCCCTGCCTGACTTGTTTTCTTATAGACCTGCCCCAAGTGGTGTGTTGGCTTTCTTTCTTAATGTCATACTCCCCTCCACATCAACTTGGGGGCATGCTGTAGGGTTCTGACACATGTTCTGTGTAAAACCAGGGTCCTTAGGTACACATCAGTCTCAGTCTGAGATGGGCTTTCACAGGGCCCCTGACTCCCAAGTGACAACACCACCAAATCTCCCAAATCTTTCCTATAGTTAAGGAGCAAGCCAGCAGGTTGGGCCTGCTTTGTCCTAGATACGTCAAAGCAGACCTGAGAATGTCCCTGAGCTGTCAGCTCCCCACCTAAGAAGACCCAGTAAAAACTGTCCCTCACATGCAGCCCGACGGTGGGTTTGTCCTGACCACACAGAAGAAAATGGGGTGGTGTGGCACACAGACTTTATTCTGACCCCTCCCCAAGTTCTGGGTCCAGGTCCATGTCCTGACCAGCAAGTGGGTTCACTCAGCACTCAGAAAGACCCTCTTGCGTGCGGTGTTGGTATATGGATGCCAGCGCCACTCCACATCTGCTGTGGCCTCCTGTTCCAGCGTGCCCAGGCGGATCATGTACACTGGGGGGTATAGATGGGTACATTGTCACCTATACTGGCAGCACCCCACCACCACGAGAAGTGGAATTAAGCCCCAAACTCACACTTCAGTTCAAAGCGAGGTCCAACCTCTGTCAGCTCCACACTGCGGTGGTTGGTCTTCCTATATATGTGGTGCCTGAGGCAAGGGGAGACAGGGTAGGGGTGAGGGAAGACAGTGAGCAGATGTTGGCCAATAACAAACAGCAGTGGCACAAAGGTCAGGATGCCATTCTGAGGCCAGCCCATGGACCTACCGAAAGGAGATATAGTCATCTTGGTTTGCGAAGGTGATGACACGGTGGCTGTCATCCTTGGGCACAGGGAACAGGTAACGGAGTATGTCAGAGACCTGGGTCAGGAAGGAGAGTGGCAAATGCCCAGCCTGGAACTCCCTGCCCCCAGCCCTCACCCCATGGACCCAGACTCACCCGCTTGCCTAGTCGGGAGGAGAAGCCATGCATGATGAGATGAGGCTTGGCCTCAGACACGGTGCCCAGGTCAGGGATGTCATGGCGCATGACCACATTGCACAGTGTGAAGTAAGCAGTGGGGCCGAAGGGCAGGTGGCTGACAATGAGCCCCACTGGTGGGGCCAGGCGGGCTGTCAGAAACCTTATCTGCTCTCAGACAACCACCCCAGCAGACACCCTGTTCCCACCACACTCTTACCAGGTGTGCCTCGATGCTCATGGACAACCAGCAGGTCAGTGACACCATTGGCTTTGCAGGCTCGCACCAGTGCCCCTACCTCATGCCGGCCACGGTTCATGCGTTGGGCGCCTGGGAACACCAACTTCAGCTCCTTGTATGTGAACGCATTTCAATTAGGACTGGGGCCACTAGTGCCTTAGGACCTCCCATTTGCTTCCCACTACGGGTACCTTTGCAAACATCTTGAGGCGGGAACTGGGGTCTCGGGAGGTAGTGATCATGACCTTAGGATCTTCAACCCCTGCCCATCGATATTCATCATCCACATGGTTGGTCACACCTGGTCAGAGCATGAGAGGAAAGAATGTGATTGTCTTGGGAAATAAAATGCTAACTTGAGGGTGGCTCAATCTGTCTAGAGCAGCATTGTCTGACAACACCTTCGATGATGAAAATAAAATGTTCCACACCTGCACTGAGCAGGAGGGTGGCCCTCCAGCCACACTGGTTATAAACACAACTATGACTGAGGAACTAAATTTGATTTAATTCTACTTCATTTTAACTATATTTATCACACGGGGTTAATGACTACCAAGTGCAAACCCAGATTCTGTTAAGGCCAAAGGTAACTGACTCCTTTTCCTCATAACAAAAATTTATAATGTCTGTTTGGGTGTTAATGAAGTGCTGGGAGCTGGGGACATGGCAGTAAACAAAATGGATACTGTCTTGCCTCAGCAAAATTCATATTCTGATAAGGGGGGCAATTAACAGACAAAACAGAGTAAGTGGGATAACCCTGTATGTGTTAAATAAACGAAACTGGGAGCACTAAAAAAGAGCTCTCCTAAAGTGCCATCTGTGCACAGTCAGGAGGGCAAGGCTTTCGAAAGGAGGAGCTGCACAGCCTTTCCTTCAAGCTGTCCGCAGAATGACATGGAAACCAGCAGGCTCAAGTGCAGGGGAAGAAGCTGGCCCAGTGTCAGGAAAGTTTACCTTCACCGCCGGCGTCATCAAACTCCAGGGAACCCTGTAAGGCCAGAGCCTCCCTGCGTAATTCGGTGGGAATCAGGCGGTTCTCTGCAGGGGGAAACACAGAGGGGCTGAGTAAGACACATGCATGGAGCCCTCAGTTTATATAACAATGTGGCTTACAAAAACTGTACAGACTTGACTAAAAAGTACCCCTTTCACTCCTTTCTGTGCAGAAATGTGTACATGACTTCTTTGGCAGGGGGAAGAGGGAGACAAATCTACTTTGTCTACATGCCAAGCTGTTAACAATGGTTACGGGAGATTTCATTTTCTATCGTTCCTAGTCTCATGGTTTGAGGGCTTTCTAAAATATTTAGCTGCAAGTATATATTGTTCTTGTACTTAGAAAAAAATTAACACCTGACTTTTAAAAGAACAAATACAGAGTGTTCTTTCTATATGAAGGTGACCCAGAGACCCTGAAACCCTCTGACAACAAAACTGCTAAACTTGATGCTTTGTGTCAGATTTCCTCTGTGAACTAAAGCTAGACCTGGTTTAAAAAAAAAAAGGGCTGGGCTGTGGGCATGCCCTTTGGAGTACAGAGCTCAATATGAACATGCCCTTGGAACGAGCATGTCTTTCCAATATGCCCTGGAGAAATTCTTGTACTCTCTTCTCTTGGAAGAGAAGGTTCATAGCAGCAATGCTGTTCCTATATGTTCCAATATGCCCTGGAGAAATTCTTGCACTCTCTTCTCTTGGAAGAGAAGGTTCATAGCAGCAATGCTCTTCCTAACTGCGCCAGACTAAAAAATAAGGTCAACACCAAGCACAGGGAAATGGGAGCCCCCACTACACTCAATAGATCTTAGAAAACACAAAGCTGGGAAAGAATACTTACAACCTAATAACTACGTTTAAAACTAAAAATCAATCCATGTGATTTAAGGATACAAACAAGTATGATATAAGCACAAAGAAGAGTAAGGAAATGGCTTATTTTTAAACAGTATCCTGTATTGCGGCTATCTGAGTTGGGGGGAAATGTTCCTGAATTTCAATACATTGAGCATTTTTTATTTCTAATGTGGGCAGACAGATCACAGATATTTAACATAATGCTTAATGTAAACATATAGACTCATGCACTTTATATGTCTAAGACACAGAAAATCAAAGTGAATTTAAAATAATCAGAGAGGGGGCCTGGGTGGCTCAGTTGGTTAAGCAGCTGCCTTTGGCTCAGGTCATGATCCTAGAGTCCCCGACAGAGTCCCGCATGGGGTCCCTGCTCAACAGCGAGTCTGCTTCTCCCGCAGACCTCTCTCCTCTCATGCTCTTTCTCATTCTCTCCCTCTCAAATAAATAAATAAAATCTTAAAAAAAAAATCATAGATAGTAAGCTGATGTACCATCCAGACAGGAAACAAAGTTCTACTCACACAAGAACCAAGAAAACTGGGATAAATGTAACATTTGTTACATTTATGAAATGTAACATTTCATAAATGTAACAATGAAATGTATGAATGAAATGTAACATTTCATTCAAGCAAGTTAACACCCTTCATTTGTATGACAAACAAAAAGTGGAGAAAATACTGCAAAGTTAGAATCCGATTCACAACTCGAATAAAAATAAATTCTCTATGGTTTAACACTTTTTAAATGCAACGTAATCATAGTAACAACTAAAAGACAGTAAGATATTCTTGTCATCTTGTAGTGAAGAAGGTAGCAAAAAGAAAAACGGGGGGAGGTGCGGGAGGACAATGTAAACATTTAAAATCTGGGAAGAATTAAACACACTGTAAACAAAATTAATAGGCAAACTATAAAATCTGGATACTGCAGCATATATGACAAGATATGAAATTTACAGCATCACGAAAAGAATTTATAAACCCAAAAGGCAAGGAAAACGGCCAGTAAATACTTGAAAGGACGCTCAGCCATACAAATACTAAGAGATGCTAATTAAACGCGTTTTATACCATTTGGTCTTTTATTCCCTTGGATTTTAAAATGCAAACCAATGGTTTCTATTACGACAGGTCTAGAGCACCCCTCGGGGGGCGGGGGGCAAAGACGTGCCTACCTTCCAGGGCGCGCCGAACCTTCTCCTTCCTGTCCTGGGCGGCTCGCTGCGACTCCTCGCGGGCCTTGCGGTACAGGTACTCCCGGCGAAGGCGGGCCTCACGACGCAGCTACGGAAAAAGCTGGTTAGCTCAGCCTCCTCGCCACGCTCAGCCGGGCCCGGGGGCCACCAGCCCCATCAGCCTCAAGCCCATAAATCATCCTCAGCCCTTCGCGAGCCCTCAATATAAAAAGCAGGAGCTCAAACATCCCTCTTACCATTCTGAGCGCGGATTCCACGTGGGTCCAGAAGAACGCCGGGGCAAGCGTCAGCAACGCCACACACGATTCTGCCCTCAAGCAAAAAGGTCGCTAGAGGCTTTGCTGCCCTCTACTACTGGGGAGTGCCCAATGTTAAGATGGCGGAGGGTGGGTTGGGAGTTGCAAGGCGATTGGCCAATCTGGAGGCGCAAGCTTACTGGAACACCAATAGGCTGGCGACAAGACGTTCTCACGTTGGTAAGGCTCGCCCTTACTAAAGATGTTAGTGCATGGCTTCATTACTTACCACTGCTGTGCAGGATGCCCAATTTTAAGATGAACCTAGAGTAATCATAATTGGCAGTTCAAAATGATCCAGCAACTGTAAAAGTAGCACAGCGGCTGACTGGAGGCTCGCCTACCGGCTGCTGGAATTAAAATAGCTTCTTCTCCCTTAAAATAGCTGCCATACAGTTATGCCTCTTCCATCACCACAGCTATCGCCCTACTGTTAAAAAGCGGCCTCTTGTCGCTTCTCGGCCTTTCGGCTAAGATCAAGTGTAAAATGCGGCCTCTTCCCAAAGCAACTCGGAACCGCCCACAGCTCTAGCCGACTGCTTCGTAAGCTCACACGCTTCGGAAAACCCAGCTAATCAATTGTGCAGCGCGGCTCTAAGTGCGTTTGCCTTTAGAAACGTTGGGCAACTCTGCCCACGGCTGGGAACGCCCCTTGAAGGTGAGCCTATTGGTTGTCATGCCGGCACGGCGAGCGACGATTGGGCGACCTGTGAGGAGTCTGGTTCCACCTCAGTACCATGGGCCCATGGCTGCGCGGGGCTTACGTGAGCAGGTGGACTCGCTCCTTCTGCAACTGCTCCGGGACCTGGAAGAACTGGAGGCGAAACGGGCAGCACTGAACGCCCGGGTGGAGGAGGTGGGATCTTGCGGAGGGAGGGATGGGCGGGCATGCGGAGGTAAACTGAGTTTAACCGCTCTCCTCTTATCCCAGGGCTGGTTCTCGCTCTCCAAAGCTCGCTATGCCATGGGTGCCAAGTCTGTAGGTCCTCTACAGTATGCCTCCCGCATGGAGCCTCAGGTCTGCGTCTACACCAGGTGAGGAGGCCTGTATGTTGGAACAGGTGGGCGGACAGGGTCCAGGCTGGGGCCTACAAATGTCGATCCTGCCTTCTCGTTCATCAGCGAGGCCCAGGACGGACTCCAGAAGGTCTGGGTGGTGAGAGCCAGCGCCCAGACTCCAGAAGAGGTGGGGCCCAGTGAGGCAGGTGAGTTCCCCTTTCTTTGCGTCAGGGCATCCTCCGGATGTCGAAAACAAAATGTTAATTGATAATTGAAGAGATTGTTTTATTAAGGGTGTTGCGATGGAGAGAGAGGCCCAGTTCGGAGTATCACAGTGTCTCAGCTGGCTGTTTTGTTTTGTTTTGTTTGTTTGTTTGTTTTGCTTTAGACTTCTGTAGGGAGAAATAGACAAGTTATAGGTGAAGTCCTTTACGATTGGGATAGTTTTGCAATCGGGGGAAGTTTCAGTCGGTTGAACAAAAAATGTTTATATGTCTAACTGGTTTCAGAGGAACAAACTTCTAATCTCAGTCATTTATGAGACAAATGGGGAGTTGGAGGGTCTGTCTGGCCTTTCAGCATGTTAAGGCAAAATGGGAAAAGTCAGTGTGTGGCTCTGTCACAGGTAAACAAGGGGGTCATTTGCTGATCTTATGAGTCATGAGAAAGAGTGATCAGGGCATCTCCTCTGAATCACAAACGGAAAGATTGTTCTTTGTGGTAAGCTGCTTTCTGGAACATAAATGGTTGGAGGGATTTTACAGCCTTCAGTGTTTGTCAGGATCATGAGCTCAGATCAAGTTCAACATTGTCACAGAGAAGACAAGGGACAGGTAATGAGACCCCCCAACCTCTAGTCTGTCTTTCTCCAGCTTTGCGCAGGCGCAAGGGTCTCTCCAGGACCCCAAAGCCAGAGTCCTCCCCAGCTCCCCGGGACCCTCTGAACTGGTTTGGAATCCTGGTTCCGCACAGTCTGCGTCATGCCCAAGCCAGCTTCCGGGAAGGTGAGTAGCCCCTCTATCTACAGGAAGAAGTAGTAGTAATGCCATGCCTGGCTGGGGTTAATCTGCAAAGGGTTTTCCCAGTTTTCTCCATAGCAGACTTTTGTTGCACACATGCTGTTTTTTCAAAAAAAGGATTTACTGGCTGTTGGCAGTGTTCCAGGCTCATGTTAGGGGCTGGAGATACAGCAGGAAACAAAAGATAAATACCCCTCATGGGATGTATATTCCATTGAGGGGAGAATGAAAACATGCAAATAAATAAGTAGGAGCTATATATAATATGAGGTAGTGAGAATTGTTATGGGAAAATAAAATAGGGTATGGTGGATGGAGTGGGACAGGAGTGGGTGAGGGTAGCTATTTTATGAAGGGTGATCTGAAAAGTGCTCTCTGAAGGAATGGAGAGAGCTTTGTACTTGATCTGTGCTATAGGCAGAGGGGCCAGCCAGGGCAAAAGCTTTGAGGTGAAATCATGTTTAGGTTGGCAGAGAGGAGGCCAGATGGGTTGGAGTGGAATTTATGCAGCAGGGAGTACCAGGAACTGAGGTCAGAGGGGGCTAGGCCCAGGTGATTTGAGGTATAGGCCCTGATGAGGACTTTGGGAGTCACGGGTGGCTCTGAAGAGAGTGAGGCAGAGTTGGATCCACAGAGTGATAGGAAGACTCTGGGTGCTGGGTGGGGACAGACAAGAGCAGAGGGACGGAGCAGATATCGGGGAGCTGCCAGGATTGAGATGTAGGTGGAGGCAGTGAAGGAGATTGCAAGTGACAGGAACCTGCATGTTTTGAGAGTAGAAGCCAGAAGATTTACTGACAGATCAATCTGAGAGTAAGGGAAGGAGAGGAATGAAGGATGAACCCACAGATTCCAGCAGGAGCACCTGGGAGAATGAAACTGCCCTCACCTGGTGTAGGAGAGCTGTAGCCAAGGGTAAGTCAAGAGTTGAGTGACAATGTGTTCCTACTACTGTGTGGTGGAGACTCTGCTCAGGTGTCTGGGCACATGCATCTGAGGTTGGAAGAGACCTGGGCTGGAAAGAGATTTGGGAGCCCCCTGCATAACACTGGTGTTTAAATTCCCAAGTTGCTGACACAGACACAGCATTTAAGCTGAGATCAGCAGAGGGCCTCAGAGTGTGGACAGAAGGTGGGAAGAGGAAGGGGAGAAACCACTTTCGAAGAGACTGAGAAGTAGCAGTGAGGCAGGAACAACAACCAGAGGGTGAGAGATCCCAG
Organism: Taxidea taxus jeffersonii; assembly: GCA_003697995.1. Lineage (NCBI taxonomy): Eukaryota > Metazoa > Chordata > Mammalia > Carnivora > Mustelidae > Taxidea > Taxidea taxus. The sequence goes on from RCUC01135798.1 coordinate 63,982, forward strand.
AAACCAAGAGAAGAAAGTGCTTCCTGGAGGGAAGTGAGCAGATGTGTGGCCAGATCTGCTGTCAGGCAGGTAGGCTGAAGACTGGACTGGTGAGTGGCCTGGGCATGGAGGGCCCAGAAGACTGTTAAGCAGAAGCATCAGGCAAAAGTCACCTAGATGTGGATCCAGAATGTGGAACACTTTTGGGGGCAGGGTAAACAAAGGGCAAGAATAGTGAAGGACTATTATAATGAAGGAAAGAAGGAAGGAAATGAGGGCATGTAACAGTGTTATGATCTGTGAATTTTTAGTCCCTGGTGGGTAATGTAAGGGAGTAAAGGAAGTCTGTTGAAGAGGTGACATTTTATTAGAGATATGAAGGAGGTGAGCGTGTGGGTCTAGTGAGATTCTGAAGCAGCCAGTGCAAGGCTCTTCCGGGAATATTTTAGAAATAGTATGGAAGCTAGAAAATTCTGGAGCCTTTCCAGTCCCTGGGGATGTTCAGAGGCCCCTGAGTCGTATCATATAGTGGATACCATGGTGACAATCTTATCTCTTCCTCTAGGCCTGCAGCTGGCTGCAGACATGGCCAGCCTTCAGATCCGAATCGACTGGGGTCGAAGCCAACTCCGGGGGCTCCAGGAAAAACTCAAGCAGTTGGAGCCCGAGTCTGCCTGACTTGTGACCAGAGGCAGGACAGTGAGCACAGCTGTTCTTTGGTGTGGCTACCTTATCTCAGGCCTTCTTCCTTCACAGATTGCCCTGCCCCTGATTCCACCCCAACTAATCCCTGTTCCTTAAAATTCCTCTGGTTTGCATGTTTCTTGCTTTGTTAGGTGTGAAAGTTTGAAGAGCCTCATGGATATATCAGCTGTGGCTTCTTTACAGGATAAAATACTGCACAGTTAGTGGCACAGAAGGACAACAAATAGGTGCTTCAGTTGCACTAGATTCTGAAAACTGATTTTGGTGTAGGAAAAAAGGACACATGGCTAACAAATCAAGACAGTATGATTCCATGTCAATAAAAAACGTGAACACCTAAGTAGATAAGTAGTCCTTGGCAGGTTTTAAGCCAGAAAGTCTAAAAGATCTGACTTAGATTTTCAAGGGAACTCAAGGAACTCTTCATTTATCTTTATAGGAGTGAGACTGTGTTACTTTTAATTTTTGAAGGGCCAAATATATTTCCTGTGATGGGATCTGTGTCCTTGCTTCATTATCCTACTGGGTTGTTTTTTTTTAAAGTTTGCTTGGGGAAAATTAATCCTTTGTTCAAAATATGAAATGTAAATATTTTTCCCAATTTCTCTTGTAACTTTGCTTTTGGTGTTTTTTTTAAACTTTATTTTAAAATAAAACACGTTAACATGCACAAAATATTGAATAGCTTAATGAATAAATAAGGTGAAAGCTATAGTAACCATCACCCAGCTCTTGTATTTTTTTTAGTTAATTTTCTTAATTGATTTAAGAGTTGACTATTAATCAGCTGTTTTATCATTTCTGGATTTGGGGTTGTAAATGATATGATAAAAGAATTCTCCAGTATTTTCCTAAAGAACTTTTGTGGTTTCAGTTGAGGAATGGGGTGAATCTTACATCCGGCTTGTTTTTTCTACCATAGGTCTACATTACTGTATGTTGAACCACTGAGTTGAGATGCTACCTTTTTTTTTTCTTTCACATAATCCCAATGTATACCCATACCGTATTTTGGAGCTTCCATTGTTTCATTGATTTTACTGTCAGTTAATATACAGGTACCACACTGTTCTTTAACATATGCTTTAATGGCAGTAGGTCATATCTGTGGTTGGATGGGGGTGGGGGATTGTTTCTTTGTTTTGTTTTTGCTATATTGACGTTGAGTTGTCAGTGAAAAGGAAACTAGAGAAAAAAAGTACATCCCTTCCCACATAGGTGGTATTTCAGAACAAAATCCCGCTACGAAGTGTCAACCAGTGAGATTTTGAAGCAAAAATAAGTTAAAAACACAATACGTTTTAGTTTTTCACATAAAAGATATTCACGCGGAATTCCGTCCCGGGTGGGGTCTTTGGTTTTAGATGTCAGTTGATGTCGAAGGTCAAGCAATAGCCTTCATTTTACTGTTTGAAGTTGGGCTTTGGGTATGTCGGTGTGCCCAGCACCGTCAGCAATACAGCCTGAGAAAACCACAAACGCTCGGCAGCCCCCGCAGGCTCTAGACCTTTGGGAGATTTCCGGGGGTAGGAGTTCCCGCCCCCTCGAGAGGCCCGGATGTTCTAGCCGGCGCCAGTTTGGGGGAAGGGGATCTTTGAAGCTCGGGCTCGCGCAGACACAGTCAGAGTTTCTGGAGGCGGGGCGAGCCCGGCGGGTATGAAACTATTAAATGGAGGGGCAGATCGCAGGCTGCTGTAAGTGATGTCTACAGAAAGGAGAGACAGACTTTCCAGTTCCTCCCATATGGTCTAGCGGTTAGGATTCCTGGTTTTCACCCAGGCGGCCCGGGTTCGACTCCCGGTATGGGAAGGTGCCAGTTTGCTTTTGTGGTGGCCAGAATTTTGTATTTTCACCCCAGGTCACATTGGGCGTTTCTTTCCTTTTAAACCTGAGAAATTGGGGCCCCGGGGAGCTCTGGGACCTATCATTCTGTGTTTTAATGAAGTGTTAATTGTCATCACATCATTAACTGTTTTTTCTATGGGTAATTTATTAATTATATAAGATACCATATACATTACAGGTGCAAATACCATTATATTTATATAATGAATAATATTTAAAATACTCAAAATTTATTGCTAATCTTCATGGAGGGCAATCACTGCCTAGTCTTTCTACACACCTCTGGGTAGTGGAACCCTCCGGGAGGGAGGAAGAAATGAGTGGAGTCAAGACACCTGCAACTTTTGCTCCAGAGCCAGTCCAGAGGCTGGGGTGCAACAAGCGGAACTGAGTCTCTGGAGGGGCGTAGGATGAAGTGCCTGAATGGACAGGAAGAAGTCTCCAGCAATTTAATTTTCTCTGGTCTTGCAGCCGTTTTGTTTGCCTTCTAGTCCAGTGGTTAGGGTTCTTAAGCAAACCGGTTTGCCTTCTACCCTTTATGGAAATTACTTAAAACTTTTAAAGAATCTCTCTTCCTTCCCCCAACACTTGCACACTTCCAGTTAAAAGGAGAGCCAAACGTACACACATGAGTCACTAAGTGCCTTTGTCAGTTTTCCACCCCCTTTGTCTTGTGCACTTAGTCAACCCAGGGAGGTATGTGCAGGGCTGAGGTCCTGCCTTCAGAAGTGGACCTCTACACTTATTTACTCCCTCATACATTTGGAGGAGGGGGGAGAAATTATTTCTGTGATCCTATTAATTTAAAGTGTATAGGTTAAAATAGGATACAGTGGAGCTGGGAAGTCATCACTCTGGTTCTCACAAGAAAACTGTCTAAAATTTAACAACTCTTCTTAGATCCATCAGAAAATTGAAGTCACGGGGCAAATTGCTGCCTTGAAAATTGGGGAGAAGAATGAATACAGAGAATCATAGTATACCAGGCTCAGAAGCTGCTGCTGGAGCTGGTAACTGGTAAGAAAAATTAAAGGCTAATTGACCCTGATGAGAGAAAAACTCTCTAAAGGCCTGATATATAAGGGAAGCTTATTATCTTTTATTTTGACATGCTTAATATTTATTGTACTTTTGCAGAAAAAGAATCTAGGTAGTTGCTACCATGATGGCTTAATTTAGACAAAAATAGCTAAGAGACACCAATTGATTACCATAGCAGTTTTAACAGCAACTCACTAAATTATTAACAGAACCATTTTCTAGAAAATACTGATCTAGTCACATGAATATGAAATGAAATACGAGAACAGTATAAACATTTTGTGTAATGCACTTTTAGTTCTTCATGGTTTGGTATAAAGCAAATATAACTTGGCTCTGATGTAGACAATTATTGATATAATTTTCAAGTTTTTCGATGTGGGAAAGTCACTGTCATTGTGGCTCTCCTCAACATGGAGCCCATAACACTCCCTGGGCAGGTTCAGACCCAACTCACACATTACAAACAGACTAGAAATAGCCAGTCAGGTAAACGCCAGTTTTCCTCAAATGAAAACTGAAAAAAAAAAAAAAAAAAAAAGATTTTGGCAGTTAGAACAGTTTCCAACTCCATTTGGGATCTAGGCATGGATCCAACGGTCATCAGACTCAGAGTCAGAGCCCTCAGGAAAACTGGAAGTAATTCTTCAGAGATGGGAAAGTCAAAAGGTTTTCTACCTGAGCTGCACTGTGGTCAGCACAACCTCATCTCTGCTCTTGACTCCTCAGCCAGGACAGAGAGAAATAGGCAGATTCACCAGAGGAACTGGGACATTCTCATTTATAAACTAAGGAAATGAGACTCCAACCAGAGCATATACAGATTTTGTGAAAGAATAAAGCCCTTGAGTATGACATTGGTTAAAGGCAAAAGAAGAGAAGATTTCTATCTGTAGTAACATCTTTGTTTAATTTTTCTCAAGGGGAAGCCATTTTAGATGTCTAAGTTAGGATGACTATATAAACTTTTTTTCTAAACCAAAAGCCTGATTAATGGCCTACCAAGCCATAAAGGAAAACCATCTTGTCCTTGAGGTGTCAATGAATACTCCTACTTCTTGCATTTCTTAACATTAAAACTTGTGATTCCTGCCTATATGTTAATTTGTAATCTTTTGACCTTTTACAAGATGTAAAAAAAAAAAATCTTTGACCCTGTATAAAGTGTTCATTCTCTAGAGCACTATATTTCCTGTGAAGCATGTGTTTCCCAGACAGCTGTCCTAACTTGGGATGGAATAAAACTTTCTTTTAGAGTGTCTAAAAGTTTTATTCATTTTGTATTGACAACCCTCACATTTTTGTGGGTTCTACCTCCAGGAACCCTACTAGATTCTTAGGATCAAGACTGGGGAAGAAACCCTTTTGCTTCTGGCAAGAGGAGGGAAAAGAACCACTTTGAAATATGGCAGAGCACCCATTTCTCCTTAATAAAGGCCTATTCTCAGAGCAACTATTTTACTAGAGCCTACCCAACCTGGGGGAAGAGAAATACCCAGCCCTCTCTACCCTTCCTGTGTCTCATAAAGGGAGAAAAAAAACTGGGAAGCGCTTTTGAAGATTATAGCCTCAGGGCAGAAGTTCAGTAGAAGACTATAGGATTATACAGTACTTCCTCTCCTCCCACATATTATCACCACATCGGTGAGGTTCTGGTTATGATATATATTAATATATATATATTAACAACTGAGAAGAACTGAAAAAAACAACTGAAAGAACTGCTGGGCTTAGAATCTATGTAAGAAATCTGATGGGAAACCCAAACACAGCAGAGAAGACTAAAATAAGAACACTGGAGGAAATTTTAGTCTCTGATGCCTACAGCCATAGCAGACAATAAACACAGAGTGATTCTTAGGAGGATAAATATAAAATCTCACACTAAAACCCTGCATAACTTAGTTCCTTTTACCTGGTACATCATGTCTACCTTTTTTTTTTTTTTTTAAAGATTTTATTTATTCAACAAAAAAGGGAGAGAGCAAGCATAAGTAGGGGGAGCAGCAGAGGGAGATGGAGAAGCAGTCTTCCCACTGAGCAGGGGGCCTGATACAGGGCTCAATCCCAGGACCCTGGGATCATGACCTGAGTCAAAGGCAGATGGTTTCCTAGGATCATGACCCGAGCCAAAGGCAAATGCTTAACCAACTGAGACACTCAGGCACCCCCTCATGTCTACCTTTCAATAAAAACTTAAAAAGTTGGAGGGTAAAGCATGTCTATAGTTGAGAATCTCTATCAGCCCATGTCCTATTTGCAGGGTTTTGGAAGTTCCACAGCCTCCCTTCATTTTCTTCTATCTCTGTTCCTTGGAGTTCAGGTTACCAGTAGTTTTCCTAGTATAACATTCTCAGAAACCTTGTCAACCTCCTATGTAGTTCATGGGGTTTCAGTTCTCAGACAAGAGCGTCTTCTATAGATCTATCCTGGATAACCCCATCTCCATTCTTGTTTCTGCTGAGATGGCCAGTTGGATCCATGAGTTGGGACCAGTCTCTTTAGTGAAAGATTGTCCAGCCACACCCTTGGCCCCCTTTTTCAGAGCACACTTCCCAACAGTGAATTTCTTAATATTTGGATCATTTGTAATCTGGATAACTTGAGAACCACCCAAATAATCAAGAGTTGGCTCCTTTTTGCTTAATTGACCTTTTTCTTAATTTACTTCTTCCTTTTGCTTTTTACTGTAAGCATCAAGGATAATCAGTGCCTACAACACTTTGCTTAGAAATCCCTTCAGCTAAATATCTAAGCTCATTGCTTCTAAGTTCTACTTTTGTCAAACAGTAAAGTACAATTCAGCTAAGTTCTCTACCACTTTAAAATAAGAATTGTTTTTCTTCTAGTGTCCAATAACATGTTTCTCATTTCCTTCTAAGTTCTTACCAGAAGAATCTTTAACTTTCATATTTCTACTAACATTCTGTTCATGTCAGTTTATGTATACTCTAAGAGGATAGAAGCATTCTCTATAGTGTTCCTTACTTATCTTTTAACTCTAACCAGAGTAACTTTTAATGTCCATATGTATTTCCACTAACCATCTCTTCAAGGTATTCTGGGCTTTTTCTATCTTGTGCCTCAAGATTCTTCCAGCCTCAGGGCACCTGGGTGGCTCAATGGGTTAAAGCCTCTGCCTTTGGCTCAGGTCATGATCCCGGGGTCCTGGGATGGAGCCCCACATCGGGCTCTCTGGTCAGCAGGGAGCCTGCTTCCCCACCTCTCTGTCTCTGCCTGCCTCTCTGCCTACTTGTGATCTCTGTCTGTCAAATAAATAAATAAAATCTCTAAAAAAAAAAAAGTTCTTCCAGCCTCTATCTATCCCTCTATCCCTTACCCAATTTCAAAGCCACATTCTACATTTTTAAGTATTTGTTACAGGAGCACCCTACTTCCTGGTATCAAAATCTTTATTAGTTTCTTGGGACTGCCATAATAAGTGACTTGGTAATTTATTATCTCTCAGTTCTGAGGCTAGAAGTCTAAAATCAAGCTGTTGCTAGAGCCATACATCCTCTGAAGACTCTGGGGAAAACTCCCTTGCCTCCTCCTAGCTTCTGGTGGTTCCTGGAAATCCTTGGCATTCCTTGGGTTGTAGATGCATTGTTCATTTTCTGCCTCCCATCTTCATATGGCCTTCTTCCCTGTGTGTCCTCTTCTCTTCCTATAAGGACGATTAGATATGGGCCCTATGCAACACTGTTTGGATATGGGCATATTCTAATCCAGTATGACATCATCTTAACTTAATTGCTTCTTCAAAGATCCTATTTCCAAATAAGATCATACACTGAGGGTGTCTGGGTGGCTCAGTTGTTTAAAGCAACTGCCTTTGGTTCAAGTCATGATCCCGGAGTCCCAGAATCAAGTCCCACATCAGTCCCCCTGCTCAGCAAGGAATCTGCTTCTCCCTCTGACCTTCTCCCCTCTCATGCTCTCTCTCTCAAATAAGTAAATAAAATCTTTAAAAAAAAAAGATCATACACTGAGGTTGCAGGTGGACATGAATTTGGGGGAAGACACTATTTACCCCACTACTGAGCAAATATTAGAACAAATTATAAGACCCCGTGGATTCTTTTAATATAGTTGTTATAAATGCTATCTTGACTTAGTTTTGAGGCTCTGGCTAGAGGCTAGTCAATTCTCTTTTTTGAGTAGCTAATTAAATCCACACCCAACCATTTTCTTTATCAGGCTGTCACACTATAGACTGCTATATATCTGTCCTAATCACTCCAGGGCTAGATCCTAGACAACTGGGGGACGCCCCTGTGCTCCTGAGCTTGCTGAAGTGATTCAAACTAGCCAGTCCTAACCCTGGTTACCCTGCCTAATCCATCATTACCAAGGAAATCATGAAATCTTTAGTGTACAGGTTCCTCTTCACTCTCTGCCTCTTGACCTCACCTTTGGTCATTCTTTGTCCCCCAATGCCACCTTCTTGTCCCCACATGATGTATACTCCTCTTGAGAACTTTGAACTATCTTTTCAGAGGCAGTTGTCTCCTGATCTATTGGCCTTACCACACCTAAATAATAATAATTATAGTAATAATAATGATAATAATAATAATAAAAACCTACCAAAACAATTGAACCAGCAAAGCCAGATGGTTTGGTTCCAGACCAAATGACATGTCACTAGGATTTTCTGACTTACAGTTTCTTCCAGACAGCAGTGGCTACTTGCACAGGCATGCCACTGGCTGGCATGTTGGTGCTGTGGGCCATAGCTGCTTTTTGTTGCCTCTACCAGATGTTGCTGTGAATCTACTCCATAAACTGTGAAATTTGTGAACAGTCCTCCCTTATGTCCTCTCTGAGTCAAGTGTCCAGGGCAGAGCTCCTGGAGGCAGCTCAAATTAATTGGTTACTTCTGATTGTTAAATGTTTCCTCTGAAGGGAGTGAGGTATGATCCCATCCAAGTGGCAGGGGATGGGTCTGAGTAGCCTACTGGTCAGCAAGTGGTAGGGCCAATGAAGTCATTATATCCTATTACAGAGTAATTTTATTTGGCCTGTTTTACATTATAGTAGGAGACTTCTCTGTCTCAAGCCATTCATAGGGTCAATATGAGGGTATCTTAGTGACCATGGCACCCACAGGTCCTGTGATAAAGGAAATGATTGTTATGGTGTTGTTTGTCTAACTGCCTAACTCAGAAGGGTAGGAGGGCCATGTGGATGGAAACTAGTAGCACAAAACTTAATGAAAAGAGAAAATTTGGGGACACTATTCTTAGCCTGTCTAAGACCCCTGAGGAAGTCACGACATTGTTTCCGGGATATAAAACTCTGGGCAACACCCATGGGCCTTTCTGAATACTACTGCTCACCAGCACACCAAGGGCCTTATGCTTAAAACCTTGATCCTCAAAGTACTAATAAGGCCACTGTTCTCATGGAAGTGGATGTGGACCCCTTAGAGGTCAATTGAGACATCATGGACAGGGAGGCCACTGCCTACAGATTGGACCATTTGGGACCACCAAGTCCTTTGGTAAATACTCAAAGGTCAGAATAGTTTGGGACAGATAGGAGACTAAAACAAAAACTAAAATTTTTACCTGCCTAGACATATAAGTCATTTTTAAAGAGTTTACTAAAAAGAAAATGAAAAAGAATCGGTACTTCAGACCAAGAGCTAACTGTACTATCCCAAGAAGAGGCTGTTATAACTCTCTAAGTACAAACCTTAATCTTTGGGAGCTGTATTTGGATGGCTTGGAGGGAGAAAGTGCCACCTATTAGGGGCTCCTCCCTTTCCCCTGCTTTTGCTGTAACCACTGAGAAGGTACACACATAGCATTATTAGCCAGAGACAGAAGCTAGAAATTGTGGATTCTGGCAGCTAAAGACTAAGACAAACAATGGGTGGAAACAAAGGGTGGAAAATAAAAAATAAAGTGTATGTATTTAATTTGACTCCATTGTAAGTGGAAAATTTACTAAAAGAATTCATATAACAAAAATCAAAAGGGGCACTGATTGGCTTTTATCCCTCAACAATATAGGTTCTAAATTAACTTTAACATATGCTAAAATGCAACAACTGACAAAGCTTCATGATCTTAATCAATGCTTGGGCTCAAATTACAGTAATACCTAGGGTCCCACTAAGTATAAACATTGTACCCCTTATAGTCTTAGAAAAGTCACTAAATATAAAATAGAGAAAAATTAGTATGCCTTATTTTAACTATAGCCTTGCCTAAATTTCCCATAATCATAGTACTTATTGCTCTAAAATATCCTAGATTGGACACAGATCCTCTAACACAATGAGGAGTCAATTATAAAATTTAATTAAGTTTTTGGCATTTACAAATTGGCAGGACAATAGACCTCCATAGACCTCTAGTTAATATGGCCCAATGTAGGTTAGAATAGGGCCTTTACAGAGTGAAACTATTATAAAAGACTTAATTAATAAAAAAGTGATTATCCCCACTGATTCTTTAACAGCTCAGTTTTGTCTGATTTTAAACAACAAAAAAAGCATGGGTGACTCAGGATTGATTACTGCAACCCTAATTTTGTGGTCTCTTCTTGTAATTGTTTTATCCCTAGTGCACAGTATTATTAAAGTTGCTGACTCCATCCAATCAAGAGCTGGTAAATATTTTACTATTATAGATTTATCTAATATGTTCTGCTCAGTGTCAATTTCAACAGCTTCTCAGCTGCAGTTTGCCTCACCTCCAAAGGAACACAATATACTCTTTCTAGGCTGCCATGGGGTTCCTCACAGATTTACTATCACACATAATCCATAACCTTTACAGACAGGATCTTAACTATATTGCCTTTCTCCACAAATACCAGTATGACATTATGTTGATGACCATCCTCCAAGGATACTCATTGGACACATTCATTAAGGGTAATTAAAGATGTACAAATCTCTTTTGCGTTCTGGTGGCAAGATATTCCTCATTTACAAGTTTAATCTCACTGAAGCTGCAACTTACAAATCAGTCTATTTTAAATGGGGTTCCTCCAACAAATACTGTAGAATCTGTCCAAGTTAAAATCAACAGGCACTTCCACTTGTGCCCTCGGAGACTCCTTCATTGGAGAGGTTTGACTCCTTTTCTCATGCTCCCTGGGGTCTCTGGACCACATATAATAAGTTGCCCCAAAGCCTCTGCTGCAAAAGGATGGTCCTCTTGGCCCTGGGATAAACTCTATTAAATGAAAACTGCTGGCTACGTACTGGGATTTCCTAGAAATAAGGGCTCTCACAGACCCTGAGCCTGTGACCATCCATACTCAGCTGCCCATTTATGCTTTGGATCATGGAAACAGTATACCAGGCTCACCATGGCTATACAGGTGTCCTGAAGACAGGATGGAGGCAATCCTGGGCATATTCCACCACAGAAAGGGGTGCCCTTCCCTGTCCTTAGTCCTTTGCCAGATGCCACAGTGACAGAGGAGGTCACCCTTCCTCAAGATCACTTGGCTACCCAGTGAGTCCCTTGAAATAAACTGAGCGAGCAGAGATGGAAATACTCTATGGACAGCATTGCCACCATTGAGCTCAATGGAATGTTACTGCCTTTCATCCTGTAGCCAAGAGGTCTCTGATAGTAGATGGATAATGTAATTGATCAAATTTAAGGCAATCATCTTAACACTAGATTGGATCCTCTGGCCATCAAATGGTCCCATCTGCACATTCTTTTTTTAAAAAAAATTATTTGGCAGACAGAGATCACAAGTAGGCAGAGAGGCAGGTGGAGAGAGAGGAGGAAGCAGGCTCTCTAAGCAGAGAGCCCAATGTGGGGCTCGATCCCAGGACCCTGAGATCATGACCTGAGCCAAAGGCAGAGGCTTTAACCCACTGAGCCACCCTGTTGCCTCCCATCTGCACACTTTTGGATCATTGCTGAGAGCTGTCCCCTTCTGGGTAAGAACTTTGGAATCTCTTTTCTCACATACGCCAAAATATAAATAAAAATCTACATATGTTGATACCACAATTCGAAGCCTTGCCAGGATGTTCTTTATTCTCTTCAGAGTTACAGACATTTCCCAAGGTATAAATTTCACTTCTCAGAATACACAGTGCTGGATTCTTAATAAAGGTATTTAGTGCAAGTTTTATGTCCTTGATAGTTCCCACATAGTTTAATTGAGAGACATATGGTCTCCTCATCTCCTTTTTCAAATTCCAGTCTGACTAATGAATCTCTTCTTGCCCCAGGCCTTAATACCAATTTCACAACTGTACTTATTAATTTTACATGTCAACTTGGCTGGACCAGAGTGTGCCCAGATATTTGGTCGAACATTATTCTAGATGTTTCTGTAAGGGCATTTTTGGATGGGATTAACAAATTAGTAGACTTTGAGTAAAGCAGATTGACCTCTCTGATATGGGTACATGGGCCTTATCCAATCAGTTGAAGGACTTAGTAGAACAAAGAGACTAGCCTCCTTTGAGCAAGAGAAAATTCTCTAGCAGACTGCTTTCCAATTTCATCTGTAATATCAGTCCTTCCTGGTTATACAGCACATTGCCTTTAGACTGTAACAGCAGCAATGTTTTTCCTGGTTTGCAGCTCACTAGCTCATCAGGCAGATGTTGGATTTGCTAGCCTGCATCTCTGAGAAATCTTGACTGATAAACCAACTTTAAAAAACTTACCCATTACAGCCATCAAAAACCCAACCAAATGGGGCGCCTGGGTGGCTCAGTGGGTTAAAGCCTCTGCCTTCGGCTCAGGTCATGATCCCAGAGTCCTGGGATCGAGTCCTGCATCAGGCTCTCTGCTCATCGGGGAAGCTGCTTCCATTCCTCTCTCTGCCTGCCTCTCTGCCTACCTGTGATCTCTGTCTGTCAAATAAATAAATAAAATCTTAAAAACAAACAAACAAACACCTCAAAAAACTCCTGAAATCCTGAAATCTTGCCATTTGCAATGACATGGATGGAACTAGAGGGTATTATGCTAAGTGAAATAAGTCAATCAGAGAAAGACAATTATCATATGATTTCACTGCTATGTAGAATTTAAGAAACAATGCAGAGGATCATAGGGGAAGAGAGGAAAAAATGAAACAAGATGAAACCAGAGAGGGAGACAAATCATAAGACTCCTAATCTTAGGAAACAAACGGAGGGGTTGGGGGAACTGAGGTGGCTGGGTGATGGATATTAGGGAGAGTATGTGCTGTGGTGAGGGCTGTGTGTTCTGTAAGACTGATGAATCACAGACTGGTGGCCCTGAAACAAATAATACATTATATGTTAATAAAAAATTAATTAAAAAACAACAACACCCCGCAAGACTTTACAATTATTCTTTCCTATACTTTAAGGAGATTATGTTTTGCCTCCATGTATATAAAAAGCCCTATAATATGGCTCTCCCTATTTCTCTAAACTTTTAATTTCATCTTAATCCCCTAAGATCTGGAGTCCTGATTGAAGGTGCACACTCTCCTGGGACTCATTAACCATTGATTGTCTTGTGGGCCAGGAAGTAGCCATCTGATATAGGACCCATTTGAGCCTAAACTTATACCACTCAAGTAACCCTAAATCCCCTAAACAATAAAAAAGTCTTCCTGAATATTTGGTTATAAGAAGTACATAATTAAACTGGGCTCTCCATCTGATCCCCTTTAGGAAACTGAAATTATTTCTCCAGGGCCAGTCCCATAGACAATGTGGAATATCAAAAAAGACAGATAGAAAATTCCACATAGGAAATAAAAATCACAGTTAGAGATAAAAATAAAATCAACACCATACCCCATAGTGATATATTGCAGAGGAAAACCAATATCAGACAACAAAAGCTCATTGACTGCAGCTGCACACCATTCTGTTGACTGTTTTCTTATTACTATTAGTCTAAGAGCTTTCACTGGTATATGATAGAGAGGCCCAAACCCTCGAAAGAAGCGATAGTTTCTTTTTTTTTCTTTTTAAAGGTTTTATTTATTTGACAGAGCAAAAGAGCATAAGTAGGGGGAGTAGCAGAGGAAGAGGGAAAAGCAGGCTTCCCACTGAGCAGGGAACCTGATATGGGACTCAATTCCAGGACCCTGGGACCATGACCTGAGCCCAAGGCAGACGCTTAACTGACTGAATCACCCAGGAGCCCCAAATAAGCTATATTTCAACCAAACATGGCAAATGCTGAGCCCCACATGTCATTTGTTTGGCTAATGTAAACCTTACAACCCAAAGAAACTTGCCCATTACCAACCAAGCCAACAACTGAGAAAAAGTACTCATAGTAACTGGCCATATTAGAGGGCTGTCTGCAGGTTAATGCTGGAGCTCCAACCTCAGCCACATATATATATATATATTTTTTTTATTCAAGCTTTATTTAAACATATAATGTAACCCCACCACCCTCTCCCAACCCCTCTCCCCCCCCACCCCTCTCAGTTTGTTTTATGACATTAAGAGTCTCTTTTGGTTTGTCTCCCTCCCGATCCCATCTATATTTAATAAGGACAACTGGATGTCCTTATTAACAACACCCAAAGTGTCCAGGCTGATGCAGGCAGGTTAGGTCCAAGGACCCAGAGGGGTTGTCTCACAGGACCAGCCAAGAAGTTTCTTGGCTACACACAGGATAGAAATCAAATGCAAGCCAGAAGGAGATGAGAGCAAAGTTTACTGAAGGTATATGGAGAGAGCAGAGACAGAGTATCTGGGAGACTCAGAAAAGAAAGGAGAGAGCCTTGTCTTTGTTCTGGGTCTAGTTCCCAAGTGTCCTTCATAAGTCAGTTATTCCTTGGACCCAGTGGGTCTTGGGATAGAAATGTTTAGCCTAATGGTCTGGAATGTGTGTATAATGGTTTTTTCTGGTCATTCTCACCTAGTCCTTCCTTAGATGTTGCCTATTTTACTGGAAGACTCTAATGAAATTATTAACTCTGTCCCTTACAAAGAAGACATACACTATTTGCCCTATGGGGCATGTAATAAAGTGGGGGTGCAGTTCCTAGCAAGAATAGAAGCAGGAAGGAGCAAAAAGATTTTATGGATTTCTTGAGTTTCCTTCTCTCAAGGCCACATGATTTAAAACCTATTTATAACAGAGTCTGTCTTATATCAACCAGCTGGGGCAAAACCTTGGACTACTGGAAGATTCAGTCACCCTAAATGGATTTTTTAAGGCTACCCTTTCATGCGTAATATCAAAGTAGACTTGCATATTGTTTTATTATAATGCCATCTCTCTCTCTTTTTTTTTACTTTACAATGGTGATTCTATTTTTTAAAATTTAAATTCAGTTAGCCAAGGTATAGTGCATCATTGGTTTTTGATATAATGTTCAATGATTCATCAGTTCCGTATAACACCCAGGGCTCATCACATCATGTGCCTTCCTAATGCCATTTCTAAAGGAAATGCTTTTGCCCCTTTTATGTTCATTTGCTTCTTAAATTCCACATGAGTGAATCATATGATGTTTGTCATTCTCTGACTGACTTATATGGCTTAGCATAATATTCTCTGGCTTAAAGGAAATATTTTGATCAAAATTTTTATAGTCCTGTTGCTTTATGGTAGTAATTGGGAGAACTGGGAAAATTGGAAGGGGTGCTAAAACTGATAGAACACAAAATTTATATTTTTATAGTTTATTATATTTTATATGCTGCATGAAAATAGAATCGAAATAGTTGTACACTAACACGGTGGTATATCTTTAGATGCTGGTCTTTCTGTTTTAACTATGGGTTTAATGAAGATACCTGGAAAGCTTACTGTGAGAAACAAAAGAAATTACGAATGGTACTTGAAGTTATACCAGTTACCTCTACGACAAGTAAAATTACAGTAATTAAGTAAATATTCCAGAATACCCCAGTCTTCTCTACAGCCCCAAACTTAACTCCCCAGGTAAATCACTTTTTCCCCATTAATGTGGCTAAATGCTGTAAGATAGTTTAAAAATTTTATTCTCTTTACCGTGTTTGGTTTTTTCCCCTTGCTTCCCTTTTAGTTTCATCTTAATCGTTATCTGATTTTCTTAGTTTCAAGTCATAGACTAGCCACAGCTAGTTTGTCTTTATATGGCTTCTCAATGAAAAATCATGTGGTGGGGCACCTGGGTGGCTCAGCGGCTTAATCCTCTGCCTTCAGCTCAGGTCATGGTCTCAGAGTCCTGGGATCGAGCCCCGCATCAGGCTCTCTGCTCAGTGGGGAGCCTGCTTCCCCCCTCTCTCTGCCTGCCTCTCTGCCTACTTGTGATCTCTTTCTGTCAAATAAATAAATAAATAAAATCTTTAAAAAATAAAAAAAATCATGTGGTATATTAATGGGGGAAATATGTTATTTAACTTAGGATGAAGACTGTACTGTGGAAGTTACACCAGGTGCAGAGATCCAAGATGGCAGAGTCAATCTTTTTGAAATGAATTTTAGTAAATTATGCTTGGTTGCTCTCATCATTTGTTCTTCATTCTGCTCCCATACCACTACTCAAGAGATGAGAGTTAAGTGGAAATAGCTACCTTTCTTTCTAAACCTTCAGCTTCCTTCCAAATTTGCTGATTGTTTTATCTCCATTTTTGCAAGCATGTGAATTTATAGCCTATTATACTAACAAATGCCAAATTCTTGCTATATGTCTTGATTTTATTTTGAATTATAGTATATGTTTGTCAGATAAGAAAGTTCATACTAATAGGCTAGGCTCTCGTTTTAGATCATGCCATAATTTTTATCAGAATTGGAAACTTATTTTTCCTAATTTTCTTTTAAAAAAATTGTAAGGAAGAGGGGCATCTGGGTGGCTCAGTGGGTTAAAACCTCTGCCTTTGGCTCAGGTCATGATCTCAGGGTCCTGGGATTGAGCCCTGCATCAGGCTCTCTGTTCGGCAGGGAGCCTGCTTCCTCCTCTCTCTCCGCCTGCCTCTCTGCCTACTTGTGATCTCTGTCTGTCCAATAAATAAATAAATAAATAAATAAAATCTTTAAAAAAAATAAAAAATTGTAAGGAAGATGGTGAATGACACTAAAATTATTGGTGTAATTTATCTTATAGTTTGAGATGTCTCAAGTAGCTTAGGCATTTTTAAAAAAAATTTTTGTTATGTTCAGCTAGCCAACATATAGCCATCATAACTTTTTGTTGTGGTATTCAACAATTCATTAGTTGCATATAACACTCAATGCTCATCCCAACAGGTTCTCTCCTTACTACCCATCACCTGGTCACCCCCCCCATCCCCCTCCCTTCTGTAATCCTCAGCTTGTTTCCCAGAGTCCAGAGTCTCTCATGGTTTATCTCCTTCTCTGATTCCTTCCCATTTAGTTTTCCCTCCTCCCCCCTGTGGTCCTCTGCTCTATTCCTTATGCTCTTCATTTGAGAGATACCACCATAAAGCAGCCAGAATAGCCAAAGTTAACAAGATAGAAAACAACAAGTGTTGGCAAGGTTCTGGAGAAGGGCAGACTCTGTTGCACTGTTGGTGGGAATGCAAGCTGGTACAGCCAGTCTGGAAAACAGTATGGAGTTTCCTCAAGACTTAAAAATAGAGCTACCCTCTGACCTGTTGATTGCAATACTGGGTATTTAACCCAAAGCTTAGGCATTTTTGAGAGTCTCTAAGAAAGACTCAACAGAATAGGATAAAACCATTGATTTGTAAAATTAATAACTTAAAAGGATGAGGCTTAGGTGGGGACTTGCATGTTGATATTCCCACTTCGGTATCAAGTCTGACTTCTGACTTCTTCATTCCATATGATCACAGACCCAATCCAAAGAATAATGTCATATTTTCATACTTCTGCAATATACAGTAATGTATAAATTTTTTTGAAACCTGATTGTCTACTCTTTTTCCTTTACCTTATTAATTCTTAGTTCTTGACTCTTGTATTGAACAAGACTGGAATGAAGACTGGGAGTGACTTTTATTTTTTTTATTTTTTTAAAATTTTTATTTTTATTTAAACATATAATGTAACCCCACCCCCCTCTCCCAAAACCCCTCCCCCCCAC